>PVIR01026988.1:0-23343 GCA_004026965.1 Petromus typicus
CATACATAGCGTATATGATTTAAATATGGGAATATTTTGGTAAAACTAGAAAAGATATACATTTTAAAAATTCTATTGTCCCAGTGTGGTTTTTTTTAATTATCTTTATTGGTACATTAAATATACACATCATGATTGCACTCCATAATGGGGATTTGTACCAGTATAAGACACAACTTAATTCTCATTTTTTCCCATAACCCCACCCACCCTACCACCCCCCCATATATATAAAATTTGTTTCCTTACTTTTTTGTTACAATCTCAACATTGTCTCCTTTCACCTTATTTTACATTGAGCATTTTCTATTTCACAATATATAACATACAATGTCCCAGTGTGTTTTTAAAGACTAACATTTTAGGCAATTCTAATCTGGCCTACAAGAGAATACTTTATTTATAGGATAATCTGATGATTTTGAGAAATAAATGCATACATTATATAGATAGTCACAGAACAGAAATAAGTTAAATTGCTAAATCTTCTGAGTTCATTAGGACGGGATCATTTTTCCATGTATACCCCTCTGCCTTAAATTGTGCAGTGCTGGTGGGTTAATTTTTGATTATTTGTATAAGTATAGATTAAATCTTTTCTATTGCTTTCCTAAAGTGACTTTGCTTAGTTCTTCTACCTTAAATATTCCCAAAATACAATGCTTTAATTGACAGAGCAGTCTGTGGTTATTGAAGACTATGATACAAGTGTCCCTCTCAATTGTGCCATAAAATCTAGGAAACTCAGCATGTTCTCTTGTATTGGAGTCCTCTGTTCTGTACAAAGATGCCCATGGCATTTGTAGTTGACTCCAGTAGAAGAACCACAATGAAGATAGGTTGGGGTTGTGGACTAGGACCATGCTATCTTTGGTAGACATTATACACTTTCAACAGCAACTTTTGGTTATTACTATAGTGTTTGCTCCAACATTGGTGATAACAAGGCATTGATTAAAGAGGGTGATTGAATCAACTGTTTGTACATATGATACATGATAGCAAATAAATATTATCTGAACCTATATTTAACACATAATTTATCACTTGTATGTATTTCTCATTGCATTAAGTAACAGAAAAAAGTAAATTACTGATTAAGACATAAATAAGAAACAGGATCAAAGTCTAATTTTGCAACATGCAAAGTCTAATTTTAATAACTAGTTTGATTAATTTATCTTTCAGCAGCTCTGAATATCACAAGCATAGCTATTCATTTATTTATTTTCACATCTCATTTATTAAAAATAATCATTTACAGTAATATTGCTCAAAGATTGTTGAGGATTAAATTAATTACTACATGTAAAGCACTTAGAAAGTTGCCTAGAATATGAAAATATTATACAACTGTTCCCTATCCTTATTCCTCTAAAATAAAATAAAATGAATGTAAAATTCATAAAACAAATGTAAAATTCACTGTAAGACAAATAAGTGACCTTGTTTTACTTTATTGTAAACAGTCTGTTCATGTTTTAAAACCAGAATGGCATATCTAGCATTTACTTAATAATTTTTATTTTTTGCTTTTTTAAAAATATTTTTGTCCATGTAATAGATATTGCTTATATCAGATGTAGTATCAATAAAATTTCCAACATACATATATTATTCTAAACCAGCATCAAACTGAAAGTGACACTGTCTGAAAATTGAGCAGGATGTCCTCCCTCGAACTTTGTAACAGACTTTATCTCTTTGGCTCCCATGCTAAATTGTGGCTTTCCATGTGAGTCAGCTAACCATATAATTTGTCATTCAAATTGAAACACTTTTGAGAAATGATAATTGGACCTAGAAAAATATATAGTCCAAGACTATCCCAGTTCAAATGGATCTTATAATCATTCTAAATATAGGTGTAGCAGCACTACAGTCTTTCTCGAGAGTTGTTGTAAATCAACTACAATAGCTTCACCTTCCTATAAACTCTATGCTCTGAGTCACTTGAGCTTGAGGCCAAGGTCATGGTCATAGCTTCTCAAACTCCCTGACTCCTTTTCCCTCTTTCCCAATCCTTTTTCTTCATAGTAGCAAAAGTACCACAAGAAATGGAATCCTATACTGTCCTATGGAAACATGTCACTAATTTCTCCTTGGCCTTAGGACACAATGAAAAACTCTTAATTGTACTTTATAAGGCCACATGGGATGATCCTTGACTACTGTGCTAATGTGCCACTAACTCTTCAGGCTTTATTCATACCTTTCTTTATAAAATTCCTCCATTCCAAAGGCTTTATGTGATGCAGGATGGGGAAACTAAGTAGTACAAAATAAACACACAATTTAAAAACATCTATTTTGTTTTGGTGGTAGATCTAGAAGGCAATAATCTAAAAAAGATAAGTCCTAAACAAAATAAACAATATGATACGATATCATATTCAGCATTCCTATAGTAGTGAATATAGTTTATTTTTTTAAAATACATAAAACCTTGCCATACATTAAAATCAACAATTTAAATTAAAAATGTAAACTAATAATTATCTCCAGACATTAATTTATGCACATTGTAATAATCAAACATGTCTAAGAATTAGAAAAGATAATACAGTATATCAAAATTGCAGACTATACATACACATAGAAATAAAAATTCCATGTGCAAATTATGAAATAGAATCTAATAGCATATTGTAAACTGTCAAAAAATATTTAGAGGACCCAGATGTGAGAACAATATCCTTGGTTCTATTGTTCAACTACAGCATCAAAACAAGAGTCAGAATCAGAAGATGCCCCCACCCAGAAGACAATTCCCTGCTTTGGGGGAAAATTGTACGTAAAGACTCTACTGAAAATACGCGGAACACACCAGCCTGCAAGGTCCAAGTAACAAGCAATTTAGGGAAACAAAGTATCTATTGGAGTTTTAGCCTGTCTTCCACATATTCCACGGAGACCCTACTGCCCAGTGAGAGCCTGGAAAGGACAGCAAGAAGATCAAGGAGATGAAACCCTATATGATCAGAAAGAGTAGATACTCCACATTCACCCAGCCACATAGCATGTGGAGGCGGATACCTAGAAACCCCAAAACTGCAGGAACGTAAAGGGAGAAAGGCAGTGCTCTGCTAGTGAAGACTAGACTGAGTAAAAAGCTCAGTGGGAAGAGCAGTAGATCAACATGCCTCAAGGTTTGTTTGTGCTTCCTTTCTTCCAGGCCAACATACCTCAAATCCCTGAAAGACACTCTAAGTCCTTAAATAAACTAAATTGATAAAATAAAAGACAAGAACCTCATGTAAAATAAACAAACTGAGAGAGCTCAAAAATGTTTTTGACAAAACTGTCTTAATATCATCCATTTAAAAAAATATTACAAGTATTGGATCTGGGGCTTTGAACTATAAAACAGGTCATTATCTTTCTATTGTGGACCATTGTTTTCCCTGGTAATCAAGGTACAACTTCCTATGGACTCATATATTCCATAAGTTTTCATACCCTCAAGAAAAATGTAAATATTTCCAGCTCAAAAATAGTATGCATATTTCTCTCAAGGGCCTAAACTCTTATTTGTTATTGTTATTGAATGTATTCTTAAAGTTCTGCTAGTAAATCTCTTTATGTTTTTTTTTTAAAGAAAAAGAAAGAACAGAACAACTAAAGTCCTTATTTTTGGTCTATAAAGGCTATAAAGGTCAGTGCTATTGGTATTATTTGTGCAGTAACTATTTGAGTGATTGGTCAATAATAGCCACTAATTATGAGTGAGGGAATAAAATTGTGTGTACATTAGAATTTTTAAAGATAAATAATTTGGAAAACAGACAGACTGAGAAGTTAAGCGAACACAGATGGAAAATATTGGCCCTGAGAACTTTAACTGAGGGTAGAACAGTGATCACTTGAAATAAAATGTAATTAATAGAATAAAAAATGAATCAGAAATCTCCATAATCCTAAGGTTTCTTCTTTTCTTTGTCTACTTTTAGTTCTTAATTGATTACATCTAGTCTCAGGCTTTTCACCCTGGGCTTCAAATGTCTATCTTCAATAGCTTATAAATAATGCTACTTGCCTAGATAATAAACCAATATAATTTTATAAATTTCAGAGAGGATATTGAATATTTTTACAAAATAACTAATTTGTCCTTTCATCATGTTTTTTCTGTCATAAATGGAAATTTATATTTTTTTATTATCTCGGGCCAAATATCTTTCCTATGTGTTTCATATTCAACCTATTAACTTTTAATGATGTATGTCCACATATTACATATATACAACTCAACAATAGGCCACTCTTCGGTGTCTAGCCTTTATTATTTCTGACTAAATCAATATATATATATATATATATATATGTATATATATATTTAAATTTTCTCTCAATTTCTACTTTTACCTTACTTAAGATTTTTTTCTATTCACCAGTAAGAATGATTCTTTAAAAATGTAAATTCACTATGCACAAGTTCAAGTGCACTCAGTGTAACACAATTTTCCTACCCCTATCTATCTATATAACGTCTTTTGACCACCTGAATTCAACTCTTGTTATCTACACTACCCCTGGCTCCTCAGGCAACGTGTCTCATGATTGTTCTAAAGACGCACTTGTCCTTGGCCTTCACATTAGCTTATACCTTCCCATGAAGTACACATTTCCTAATGTTCGTGCTTGTTTCTACATTTTCCCTAGATCTCTGTTCTCATGTTTCCATTTGCTCATCTTCCCCAATTCTATGTAACATGATGCCCCCGCCCATGGCTCTACCTTTATACTACTTGACAGTCAAGGAAGCACTTAGCATTACCTATAAATATATTTGTTATTTTTCTTTCTTTTTTGTAGAAACTCTAAAAGTGAGTTTTATATTTTCTGTTTTATATTTTCCATGCTCATGTCAATGCTCATTATTAGCATGTAACAACAGAATAAAAAATAATAAATTCAAAATTTACAGTCATTTTAGTACTAATGGAAACTGGATCCCCATGGAATACAAAGAAATTATGTTGTTTTCAAACAAATATATAGCTACAGGAAATAAATTATGAAAATAGGATTTTAAGAGACACTTTGGGAACACAGGATACTTCTCAGGGGGCTTCACAGGTGGTAGTTTTGTCTCTGAGTGTTTCTCTAAAATAGTATCATGAGGAGCCATGTTCTTGGTCATCTGTCTCTGACTATGGCATTTACTGCATCATCAGTATCATCAGTTTCAGTAAATGTGAGCTAATGTGTTAGTAAACAGAGGTGTATAAACTTTTCATGCATCTCAGTAAATGAGGACCTGATCTATGTTTGTTAAATTAAATGTTTGCACAGCTACTCAGCGACTGCAATTGCATTTTACAGACTGAACAATGGTGGGATTCAGAATGAGAATTTAGAAGACACATTCATCTAAGTAAGCCATTACATTTTATATTGCCTGACAATAAGCAAGTTGAAGAACCACATTTTATCTCCTTAGAGTTATAGCGATCATTATATAGTTATCTACAGGATGACACAACTACATTACAGCAGATTTTGTATGACTAGGGCTTGTCATTAATGTAACCTCACAAATTTATTAAAAGCTAAAATGAAGGTTCTTATTTTTCAAGTGTTTATCAAATAAAGAGTTCATATTGTTGACTCTAAAACGCTTGCTTTAAACTAATTAAAAGCAGTACTTATGTCACCAGAGGGCAATTGCTGCTTACTTATTTATGGTCTTATAATTCACCTTCATTAGTTTGGAGTGATGAGGCCAAGTGCAGAACAAGCTTCAGGTTATTAGGATGTTATGAACATTGACCATTTAAACTCAAATATTCAGTGGAGTGCAAATTTCAATATTTAAGTAATGCAACTCTTTGAATGTTGTTAAGTGCAGTAGACTTTAAACAGGAGAGAGGAACACAATAGAATTGCTGAATTTAGAAAAACTTCTTATAGTTTTAAGGGAAAAGGAAAAACAAGCAAAGTACACTGGTATGTGCATAAGCCATATTTACATAACAAAGAGAAATCTTGACATAGAAATGTTTCAAAAGTAACCCAGGACTCATATTTGGAGTGACCTGACACATCTATCTGTAAAAAATGTCATTAAAATTCATCTTTGAATGTGCATTTGTATGTCTGTATTCTTGTTAGAGAGAGTTAGTCTCTTAGTCTTAAATTTAAGCTTCTGTAATTACCAAATACCCATCTGTATAGCAGTTAAATAAATTCAGTATCAGCATCTATCTTCAGTAACTTAGAAACATATTTGAATGTATACTTTTGTGCAAGCCTAGATATTGTTTTTCAAAAATGTATACATACACTTAACTATAAATATAAAAACACACAAGAAGTAACTTCATATTTCTAAACGCTGATGAAAGACACTATTCATTATTTTATTCTTTTAAAAAATATGATCTCAACATCTATTAAGCTTGAAGTGATTAGATAATTCTGAGCATTCAATCAGAAATAAGAAAACTACAAATTCCAGATATAATGTTCATCAATAAATAGTAATATTAATAGTTGTTTATTGTTAGTTGTATATAATTGTGAGCTAGGTACCAAGTCCAATTTCACTAGGTACTAAGTGCTTTGACAACTTCATTGTAGGTGTTAACTCACACAGTTAATGATTGTCTTGCATATCTTGCAGACGATGAAATTGTGTGACTGAAGTAAACTCTTCCAGGTAATACTTGTCAGTGAGGAACTCCAACAATCTATCCTGTTTTTAGCTAAAAAATTCTAAACAACTATATCTTTGCTGAACAGTTACAGAGGCAAAATGTAAGTCTAAAGTATATCCCTAAAATCTGCTAAAGTTATTACTGTTATGATGCAAAAGGGAAACCAAGTCAAGTCTACTATTTTTACTTAAGTAAAGCAAGTCGATAATGTGTGAGAGATACAACCAAGGTGTTGGGCCTTGATGATGAATCAGCATCGGTGAAACTTTTCAGTGAAGTGGTCAAGAGGAAGCATGATCTGAACATAAAATATTGTGAGGAAGGAATTACAGTAACATCACTGAGGTCACAGTTTATGGCATATGGTATATTGCGTTAACAAAGAAAAAGAAAAGAGAGAGAAGTTCAATCAGGAAACAAAAACAAAATATTATACCATTTTATATTTTCATACTTCCAAGTATTTATCATGTAGACATATATATCATTGATCATATACAGCACATATATGGGCTATTTTAAGAGAAGTCCATAGTAATAATTAAAATATGTATATGCTTATGTTAATATACACATAAAAATTAATAAATTCATTGAAAAATTTAGTGCTTATCGTATGACTAAAATAAGACTAAAATTCTTAGTAAACTGAAAGAAAAATGTTAAGGATATAATAATGCACAATGCAATAAGACATAAAACATGGAGGAATGGTTTGGAAACTATATACAGACACAAAAGATGGTTTTGACATCCACTATACAAACAGAAAAAGATGATTAACAGCATTTTCATGTTCTAATTTTAATTGAAAATATTCCAGCACAGCTTGTATGAGTACAATGAAAATTCGTTCTCTGGTAAAGTGTTGAGAGTTAGGCAAAGAATATCAAGGGACATAAATGAAGAATACTGGCATCAGAACACAGAAGAGAAACAATTGATTTGTTTGTTATGTTGTGTTTGTATTTGACGGGAACAGGTTAAAGATTTTCCATCTAGATGTATCCGGAGTAAACGTCCAAAGGCAGATGGCCGTAAACTGATCATCAGGAGAGAGCGAGTGAGTACTTTGACAGGGAAACTGACTTGTATCACTAGAAGTTTAACTCATAAGCAAAGCAAAGGTCAAATACCAAGATCTCAATATCTGGGACACGCATTAAAAATAGACCTTTGCTTTCTTTCTTCTTCTTCTTCTTTTTTTTTTTTTTTTTTTTTTTTTTTGAGACAAGGTCTCCCTTGCAGTTCAGGCTGGCCTTGAGCTCAGCCTCAAACTCACATCACAGCAATCCTCCTGCCTCTGCCTCTCAAGTGCTGGAATTATAGGCGTGAGCCACCATGCCCAGCACTGTGGTATGTGGTACTGATTGCTGCTGGGGTGAGTCTCCACACCCAGTATTATATGTGGTCACTGGGGAATCAAACCCAGGTCCCTGCGCTTACAAGACAGGTGTCCCAACCAATGAGCTATATCCCCGTCCCTAGACCATTGCTTTCTATATTAAATGTATTTGAACAGAATTTTCAGGTAACAGGGAATAAGACTTTGTATATTCAATAATTTTTGAAGTAATTTATCAGTGTATCCTAGGTTAGGAGTGATTACTGTTTAATAGACTTAATTGTTTCATAGCAATCTACATTCTAATCACTTCTGTCACTAGAGAAGGGTGATATTCATGAGTAAATCCATTCTCAGGCATGAGAGAGTTGGGCTCACACTACTTGAAGATGGAAGGGCAGCTGGCCTCAGGTCTGGTATCTTTTGCCTGGCCAGCATGACTTTTAATATTATATATATATATATGTTTTAAATAATTATAGTTAAACATCATGAATCTATGGATTGACTTCAGCCTCTGATTTGTCTTTCTGAAGCTCATCTACTTTGCATAGAATAAGGACGAGGAGAAAATAATGTCTCATCTTAAATTTTAACTCTGGTATTGCTGTAATAATGATTCATGGTGTATGAACATAAACATATGAATCACACATCTTTGATTTTAAGGTTAATAGTCAGTGGGTCACTGACTGCTCAAGTATTTCACATTAGTAAGGCGCACTGCCACTACTTTTCTCTGAATGCCACTTTCTAGCAGGAATCAAAACTATAGGACTATTCACTCTATCATTGTATATCCAAATGTGAGCATATTGTCAGTGGATAATTTATTTCCTTGCTCAGAAAAGGAAAAACTAATTCAACCCTTTTATTTCTCCACATGTTAAGGAAAATAATGGTGCATTTCTTCTTGTCTTTCAGTATGATCAGAGCAATATAAAAGTTAGCTTCTTTAAATAATGACTCTCTGCTCTATTAATCATAATAGAGCCTGCCAAGAGGATGTGCTCCACTTGGTTGACATGTAGACTAAGACACCAGCATTCTGTGCTAGATATATTTAGCCTGTCTAAGCAAGTATTTCTCTCTTCTCTTTTTCTGCTCTTTTTCTCAAGAAGTTGACCTGTATTTGCTCACAGATTCCTTGTCTTTGGCCAGTAGAGAGCTGCAGGAAATGCAGGGGAGGTGTAAGTGAGATGGTTATTTTTCTAAATCTTCCCTAAGGGGTCTCATCTCCCACTATGACAAAACCCACTATGCGCTTCCTCATCAGTGTTCCTCAAATTGTTGTCCATGGACCAATACAGGTGACAAGAATCATCTAGAAAAAAGAAATGAATATAATTTTATAGAGAAAGTTTAGATTTGTTGAGTTAAAATGTTAGAAGCCAACATGTCTTTTTGCAAAGGAGTGCAAAGTAAACAAAGCTGATTAGTCCTGCCACTTCTCCACCTGGTTTTCCTGCATTATGCTGATACTTTTCCTCCTCCAAACTTGTCTTCTTTTATTCTGCTAATTTGAATATGCCATCTGCTCCTCCCTGGATGATAAACTGATACCACTTCTGCATTATTTTTTTTCCAGTAATATCTAAATCTTAGTGTGTGATACCCTCTTGGTTTACTCTGTATATTACCCTTTTTCAGAACTGCAGCATTTTATACACCATCCTATTCGAAAGGAACAGACACAGCTACTGGGTGCCTAATTTGGGGAAGACAAGAGCCATTGAGCTGCCAATCAACATTACCCAGATGTCTGCATCTGGTTACCTCATTGCTCAAAGCCTTTCTTCCCTCTGGCTAATTGCTTCCAATATGTAGTTTACTTGTTCTCAGCCTCTCCTCACCACCTCTCCGTAATTGTCCTAATTCAAATCCTGCAATTCTGCAAAGAAGAAAATGAATAAACTTGCTGTGAGCTAACAGTTCCTGACTCAGGCACCACCGAGCACCCCAACTTCACAGACCTGACACATCTTCATGCAGCAATGGATTTTCTCACCTTCACAGAGGAGTGCAGAATGATCTGCTCAAAAACTCACTGCTCACATCTTCATTGTACAACTAATTCAGTTATAAGGACACTTGGAGATGGTGCCAGAGGCTATGGTGAAGTCTGTTTCCTCAGCATTCCCAAGCATCACTTCCAGCTTTGCCCTCTGTCTTAAGAATATGTGTGCCCTTTATGAAGTGTTTCATGCCATCTGCATTTAATGTGTATCAAAGAAAAGTATGCTGTTGGATTGGATAGACCCAAGTTACAATCTACTCTAATCTACTCTAATGTCATGACTCTAGTAACATTGAGAGATTTTGTATTTCCATTCACACATATACAATATTAATCTGTGTAAATACATCAATTTGCACCTTCATCCTGCCTTTCAGTACTAGTACTAGTACATAATGAGTCTAAAACAGTCTAAGCAATTATTTTGTATTTGTGAAGAAGATGAAACCCCAAAGCCTAGAAGCAAGTAATATGTGGACTTGGAGTGGAATTCAGATCTTGAGGAAAGGCTGTCATTTATTTTATATTTGGCAAATGTAAAACTCACTATCTGAAATACTCACTGTATTTATTTCCATCCTTGTGATTTTCAACCTAACTTATACTACATCATATATTCCAGGAAGACTCTCAAACATGAAAAATAGCATTCACACCTTTAAGGAATCACTTGTTATCATGCTCCTTTCTATTAGCAAATGCATCATTTTTTATATCAAAATAAGGCAAAGACAGTGAAAGAAAGGAAATTATAATTTTGATTAAAAGTATATGTATACTCCCTAGATAACAAATTAATAAATCCAAAATTGTGTAAAAAAGGAAGGAAAACATGGCAAAATGGATTTAATATTGTTTTGAAATAAAAGAATTCTATTATATTACAGGTTTGTGAAACTCTAGGTACATTGCCACTCGTATATCCCCAGCCTCACACAAACCAAGATGACCTTAACTTATGATCAGTTTAGCCAAGCAGATTTTCTTCCTGACCAGAGGGCTCTAACCTTCTTTCACTTAGAGCACCTACTTTAGAAAACTGGCAGTTATAAATTTTTCCTCAGCTCCTCTGAGATATAAATCTTCACCAGCCTCTTGTCGATTTTACAACCTAAGAATGCTTTTGTCAAGTACCTGACAGCCATTTCTTTTAAATGTTATCATAGATGGAGATAGATAGTGTCCCAATTGATCTCCCATTCTTTGTAGGAAGGAAAGTCTCTCCCTTCCTTAAGAGCCAGCTACCAAGCACACATGGCCTCCTCACACTGGCCAACTTTCCAAGGGCTACTGTTCTGCATTAGTTTAAAATTGTTGTATTTAGATTCTTCTCCCTCTTTTGTTTCAGTGAAGTTTAATTCAAACCTCTGTCCTTGTGCAATAGTCTTGAATAAAATCTTTCTGGCTGTTGAACTCTGTCTGGGACATTTTTTTCTTTGACAATATAGACAAATGTATATCCTAAGGTCTTTTCATCTCCTCTTTCTCTCTGTCTCTGCAGTGAGAGATCTCTGCTAAAATCACTTACTTGTTATGTAAAACGATCTAAGGAGGAAATCAGTGAATCTTATTTAGGATATTCCCTGGTACTATTTCTGTTAGATGTGTTTGATTTTTAAATGTACTTCTTGAAGATTTCTGTATTTCTATGGAATAAAAGTATTCATTTTAGCTGAAAACACAATACTTCCTAAAATTAGTATTAACTATTTTTTAAAAAGTAGTTTATGAATTTAGTTTCTTAGGATTTACAAGGGCTATGCTACCTTGTCTTCTACTTCCATATACACACAACTAATTCATGGCCAAGCACATGTTAGGACATGCATGTTACAACATTGAGTGCTTGCCTGACTGCCTTACTGTAAGCCTTGTTCTTGTGTTACATTCAGAATTGTTCCATGCACTGCCCTTCACAGGACTGCTCTGGAGCAATGGCAATCAATCACTTTCCTTCCAGATCTTTCTTTCTTGCTCAAGAAGAATCTATTTTCTGGTGATGACACTAGACTATCACATGCTTCTTCAGATCTGTTGTGTTGGCTCCATTTTATACTTTCTAAGCTATTAAAATGATGTACCTTATTTGTACATGATCTGCATAACAGAACTCAGGGTAGTTTATATATATATATGTATATATATATAAAATAAATATATATATATGATATATATATATGATATATATATATATCATATATATATATATATATATATATATATAGAGAGAGAGAGAGAGAGAGAGAGAGAGAGAGAGAGAGATGTGTTCATCTCCAGGAATGGTGATATATATATATATATATATCTGTGAGATGGCTATGTAAGTTCTCAATTGGGCAGAAAACTTGAAAAAACATAAATATTATTTTAATAAATACTTTCATAATTGCTAAGTATTGAAATGTTTTCAAATTTTCAAACTAATCTATAGTTTAAACACTCTATAGGTTGAAATTGTTGAGCACTGAGAAGTGGTTGAAACCGTTAAGAGGTTTTTCTGTATCACAGCTGGTATGGAGATGTCCACCGAGGCCTTATGTGACCACATAAGCAGGCTCCCTGTGTGGTGCACACTAAGGTTGTCAGTCTGTACTTTATGATCACATGCAGGGAATACTGACCCTCCAAATAGCTTGTTGTTCTTCCCTGTATTACACTTAAAAAACTTTACATTTTGAATAGAATTTCCTGCTAATATTTTCAAAGGCTATGTGATGTTTAAAGAGCAGGAGATATTTCTTAGTGAATTAATGTAATTCTTAATTTGCAAGGTGAAAACAATTACAGTCTCTAAAACTTTACTTACAATATGAACATTCCATGTGGCCAACGTTATTTTCAGGGTCAGCTGACTAAGTTCAGTGAAAGTACAGAAGGTTTCTCATTTTGATAATTTGAGAACACTTTTCTGAGAGAAAGAGAATGATGTTAGCAACATTGCTTCTTTTATGTTTGAAGGACTAGACAAGTGTTACTTTTTATCAGACTCAGGAGTGACACTCTCCATTAAATATTGAAAGAAGGCCTATAACACTTCAGAAAATATCTGAATGAACTTGTTGTGGTAACAGCGTCTATAGGGAAAGACAGAAATGCATTAAACTAGCATGCTTGTACTTTATGATAGGAATTTATGATATGATGAATACCATTTAATATACCATATACTATAAGGCATTTTAATATATTTAAAGAATGCATTCTGAAAGTCTGTGCTAGTGAACACTTGCCATAGAATAAAACCAGCTCATTTGTATCCTGTCCTGACTATATTTTAAAGCAAAAATTTAAGTGGCTCTAGGTACTCACTGAAGGAGTTTCTTGCACCTGATGAAAAATATGTGTTCATCTCCAGGAATGGTGATTTCATTGCTGAGCTCCTCACAAACAGATTTGATGCTACCATATATGTTTATGTTTTCTGTTCTTTAATTTATATGGCAGATACAGTATCACAGCATCTCAGACTTCTGAAGATCATTAGCTTTTTTTTGGTCAGAACTGATTTCTGCAAAGGAGTCAGAATGACGTGTGGTAGAGACTGATGAGATAGCACTGAAGGGTTTGCAGGGCTGCTGAGAAGACAAGTTTGCACTCGCTATGTGTAGGGCAGGTCTTAGAGATAGGAGAGGGCTTGCTCAGCACAGCTCATGAAAGCCTGATTTAGCATACTAGGATTTAAATTATCCTGGCAAAGCTTCAGCTAAAGTATAACACTGCTGGAGATAAGCATAAAAGAAGAAAAGCTAGGTTTTTCTTTTTTTTTTCCTTCTTTCCCAGATTTGTCTCGTTCAAGCATGACATTTTGGGGGAAGAATGAGATGGAAAGATGAATTACTATATATTAAGGATAGTGCCTTTTCTGCTCAATTCAACTTTGCCTAGCACCAGGATGTGGCTTGCTAGTACCACTGCCTGCCTGGCAAGTGCAAGGCCTTCGGTTCGATTCTTGGTTCTAAAAAAGATAATTCAACTTTGCTTCATAAAATATGTCTTACTCCATTCAGTTTCTATCGCATGATACACTATTCTGGGAAAATTCATAACTATAAATTTATTGCTCACATTTCTGGAAGCTGGAAGCACAGAAGCAGCAGGTTCAATGTTTAGCAAGTTTCTCTGTTTCATAGTTGATGCCTCTTCTTTGCCCTCACATGAGCGACAGAACAAGGTGCTTTGCTGTCACCTCTGTGATGAGGGTACTCATCTTACCCCTGAACACAGACTGTGTCATAACATGGGAATTTTAGGTGGATGCAAACATTCAGATCATTGAGTAAGACTCCACAGGACCAGGACCATGGCTTTGCTTTTGTTAAAAAATTCATATCGGAAAGTAAATCCTAGATATAAAATAGAATCAGATTTTTATGTCAGACTCCCTTTTGTGCTTTACATCCATGTTTCTTAAATTCAACTGCACATTTTGATCATATCAGCAGAAATCCTACCATATAATTCTACCAATGTAAATCACTATATCTATGGCTGAAAACCATAATTTAATATTTTTAAGCTCTACATATACTTTCGAATGCATTTGTTGTGTCAGGATATGCAATGGAAATAATTTAATATAGAACACACAATTTATATTATTTTATAATATTTACCCAAAAAGTCCAGTGCAGAGGAATATGAGACATTTGTCCACATACTAGACACTCAAAAAATCCAGCCAAGGCCTGGACTTCAGACCAGTGTCCTGCAGAAGTTAAGCTTAAGTCCTAAATCCTAAACAATGTCCTCCTGGGTCCAGCCAGTGGCCCAGATCCCCCAGTACTGTCTCTTGCTTGTCCCACATTGAGGATTTGCACCGGCAAAGCCCAAAAGCCAGGGGTGGAAGCCAGAAAACCTGCGCTGGTGGGGAGAAGGATCTGTGCCACCAAGCTGAGGGATCTGCACTGGAGCCAGGAAGTGACACTTACATGAACATCAGGGCTCCTCTGAGGAGAAGAGCATCCCTTCCCAATGTCACAAGGCCCTAAGCTCCTGTTTGATGACAACAGCCTAGTTGGTACTAGACAACAAGCTACAGCCAGCTTCTAGAAAATCAGCAGCATGCGGTCTTCCCCTGCAGTTGTCTTTTTTTTTAGTGCCGTTGGCAACAATCCTCAGCTGGGTCTGCCACACTCAAACCAGACAGTAGACTCAGGTCAGCTGTGTGTTCCAAGGTGACCAGCAGTTAGGCCACCAGAGCAGGCAAGATTGATAAACACTCCTTTGAAACAATACAGGATGAAATATAATTTGAAGTAAATACTATAAATATTACAATTATTCAATGAGGATAGAGTTTAGAAAACGTGTATTATTTGAATTTCAGAGATGCCTAGATTAAATTCTAACACTCTTTACATACACTTGGAAAGGTTTACTTTTCCTTGACTTTAAATGTCACATACCTTACAGAGAACTTGTGAAGATCGCTGAGAATGGGTAATGCCTCACATATATAAATAAATAACTACTAAAGCAATATATATGATGTTGGCACCCTCCTCAAAAGAAAAAACAAAACTTTGTCATAATGCATGTCTTTTCTCTATTTCTACAACACTTCTCAGTTAGAACACAGTCTTCTTTATTTGCATTTCAACATCTTGACAATTGTGGAAGGTGAGGAGGGGTGAATGTACGTGAAAATTCAGTTTGTATATTTTAGAATAGAAGATGCTATTCTCTCCCTTCCTTGTCTGTAAGTGTAGGTGATAAAACATGGCCAATAGTACATGTCATCACATCTTTATTGTAGGTTAGGGGAAACATGTGTCTCATCATGGACCAGTAAGAGTCTGTCCTCAGAATTTGCTCAAGCTGCCATAAGACAAGGAGTTTCCTTCATGCTAAGGTTGATACTGCAGAGCTTTGGGCTGTACTATGCTCAATTACCTTGTCTTCAAATAGGTTCTAGTAACTGAGAGGCTTCTGACAAGCTCTCTGTCTCAAGATCAGTAAAAGCATTGCCATCAACTTTTCTCTCCTCTTTTGTGTCAGCCAGTCTATTGTCTAAACTACATTTTCTGTTATTAAACAACAAAAATACTAATCACTACATATACAGTTTAGGATAAATCTCTTTGTGGCTGGGGATTTATCTTAGTGGTTATGGTGCCTGCTTTTTAAGGTCAAGGTTCTGAGGTTGAAGCCTATTAATCCCAAAAAAATTCTCTTTCACTTTTTTCTTGTCATTCTAACTCTTATGAACTGAAAATAATCATTATAGTTTGACACATATAAATCATTAATTTATGCTATTATTCCTTATGACCATTATTTCTATAATTCAGAATAGTTTTGTATATTTTGTATAGTTTTGTTAATTTTTCTGCCAAAATTCAAAATTCAGAATAGCTGTTAAATACTTACTCTTACCCAGTTTATGGAAAGGGTTATTCTGTTTCTCCTCTCTATTATATATTATTTATATTAGTTTGTTTAGTATGTATACATCTAAAATCAAAACTCATGTTTTACTCATCTTTCAACTTCCTCACTTAGTACAGAGGCTAGTAAAAACTCCATTAACATTACCGAATTACTTGCATTGAATACTTCCCAAACTGATAAAAATCTCAGGCCTCCTTCAAAAATACACTCACAAGTCCCATAACAAGAACATCATCCATATGATGAAAGAAAGCAAGAAATTAGTACACAATTAAAAGTATTACATTTCTGGGAAAGAAGTGAAAAAAATGTACTCATATATACTTAAGATTATAGAACCAATAACTGGGAAAACATACTTCCTTTGAAAAAAAAAATCATGCTCTGTCATTGATCTGTATCTTTCAACCCTGGGCAAACATATTTCTAATACATATCTAACTGATTAAATTATATTTACAGTCAGTTGGGTGATATGTACTTTGAAAATTATAAATAAGAGCAAAATAGATGTCATTCACAGGAATTATGGGATTTCAAAAGAGTAGGAAATAATATTGGCAATTTTGCACTGACTTTCTTAAAAAGGAAAATTATGAAAAATCATGTAAATTTTAAGTAGAGAAACAGAAATAATATATAGATTAGAGTTTATAAAGATACAAAAGATATTTGTCCTATTAAGAAAATATTGTGCACTTTTAATTAAATATTGTGACATGGAATAGTGTGCATTAATTTTAGATTAGAGAGTTTATTTTAGTTAGGTCGGGAAACATTCTCTTGATGAAAACATACAGCAGGCAAAATGTTCCTGTTAGTAGAAGACACTCACAGTAATTAAAGTATTTTATATAAATGTGATCAGAAGCAATAAATTACTGTTTTTAGTATTTTGTACAAGTTCTGCAGCATAAGTTGTTTCAGAACTGGATTGGAACTGTAACTTGGGTGGATACTTTACCTTACTCAATACTTTAATATGTGGGGTAGAAAAGAGTAGAGTTTTTGGAGGATTTCCTCCTACAGGCCAGAATATCAAATCTCCTGGGGTCCAATTCATTACTTCATTGAGCACATAAAAGGGATGTGGAAAACAATGGGACAAAAATAAGGTCATACTTTTGAGAAAATAATTCAAAATCATACTTGTAAAAGATTAAAGTTTATACAAGCTAATTTCACTACCTTTGCCCTACTTCCAACCAACAGAAAGAAAATTTTTCAAGTCTTTAAAATAATTCACTTAAATTATTTGGCTAACGTGATTTGCTCTAAAGGGGCAGTACAGAAGTATATCTCAAAGAGAAGAGATAAAGAATAAACAGAATTATTGAATACATAGGTATTTAAATCTACTTTGTGCTTGACTTTGAGGCCTTCCCTGTGTATTTCATTCTCATAAAAATCTTGGGAATTCCTACTTTGTTGCCAGGACAATCAAAATTGTTTTTAAGTTAAAAGCAATGGTTCTCAGCCTGTCCTGAAAAAAATGCTCAAACCTTATTTTCTCAGCAACGGAAAATCAGTGGAATACTTAAAAAACCATTGGCAGGTCATGTTCATATTTTCATCATAAATAACTGATTATAGCAGGAATAAAAATGATGTATTTGAGGACCCAAATTAAAACAGAAGATAGGTTGCCAGACGTAAAATAGTACAGTACCTAGGGGTGACTGATGAATTGCTTCATAGAACTGTTACTTAATGTGCAAAAGAATGAACTCAGTTTCAGAATTCAGTATCAATACAAAAGGCAAAGGAGACACACAGTGAGGGAGGCCCTTTATAGATCAACTAATGATGCAATTCAAATTTAGAGGAGAAAGAAAAATATTTTTCCCTGAGTATCTATTACATTTCTAGGATGACTGTGGTGCCATAATGCACCATGTACATCCTAATGGAGGTTGCTGCCCTTTCAAGATATTCTTCTCTTGAGATCATTTACAATAATCTCATTCATGCGTTGTTGTGCTATAAATAAAGTATATTCTTCAGGCTTAAAGTCATATCTTGTCTTTATAAATGATGTTGCAAGAACAAGCTAACTGCATGATGCAGGTTTACAATCAGAAGACAATTTATTATAGTAGGTTTGATTTTTAAATGAAACCATAAATTATATGCAGCACTAAAAATTATAAGGTTTAATGATGAACTTTACTGTAACTTTCATCTGAGACAAATGTTGCCATAAAATTATAAATCAGCCTTTAATGAATTGACAGAAGCTGAAAATAAGAAGTAGTGCAAGCTGAGAAAGATAGAAAAGAAACTGAAGACAAATCTTGGTCAGAAGATAAAAGCCTGTGCCTCACTCAGTCAGCCCCAGCTCACACTAGTGCTCTTGGCTTCCACTCTTGAGGGTGTGTAAAGGGCTGTGAGGATGAGGGGACAGCTTGGCTCTGGCAAGAAGTTGCTTCTCATTGTTAATGCCCCAAATGAGACAAAGAATTACTAGCTGCAGCATCTGTTTCTGCACATGTTGAGCAATGGATAAATCCCATATTTAGTGTAGTGGCAGACAAAGGGGACAGTGATCCAGAAATGTAAATCCCTCCAAGGATTCCCCCTGGAGTGTTAATAACAGATCAGTAATTATTCTGAAAGGAAGGAAGACAGATAGAACTCTACTGAAAATCCAGCCCACCCTGTCACACACCCACAATGTTTCCTTTGCAGGAAGTAATTTAATTTCAATGGGAAAATATATTTTCTAGCTGCAACTTCTTTTAAATGTTTAATTAAAGTTAATAGAAAGGCTCCATTTTAAAAAGCAATTAAATGCTAGAACACTAGGAAATTTTTTTCTCTCCTTCCTTTTAGTTGTCACTCTTTTGGAAACAATAGCATCATTATTATTTTCTGTGTTAGGAAAAGTCTAAGGGGAAGTACATTCCCCATATTTTTTTTTCAAAGCTTGCTTTTAAGTGTGAAGGAAAGTTATTCATTTTTAAATAATACATAGCATAATTTTTATGGCATCTTTCTGGGGAAGTGAAGAAATTATTGTAATTCTTCTCATTACTGTTCCCTTTTATTACAGCATACCTGAAAGCATGATGTGTCCAGAAAAATTTCAGATGGTTCAGACAGAAAAGAATAAGAAACAATACTTTCTTGTGGAAGATATGTCATGAACCAGATTTCACAAGATAATAGGTATCTATCTGAAACCTTCAGGGTAAAACTAAGTCTTGTTTTTTTCTTCCTGTGACAATACTAGGAGAAAATTTATTTTTTTCATACTCAGTCTTGTGGATTTGGGGCCTCACAAAGATGATTCAACTCCTTGAACATGTCCTTTCAACTCCCAAGAGACAACGTGGGAGTAGTGACATGCTGTCTTCAAACTCTCCACTCTAGTCAAAGAATCAAGACAAATAAGACTTTTATCTGTTTCACTCATCTTTGAACCAACAGCACATAACACAGTCTTCTCACATAGCCAAAACTCAATACAAGGTGGTTGTTGTTGAATAAAGAAATACCTGATACCTAGAAGTTTTGTGTTTTTAGAAGACAGAATTTACAGAGTGCTGTGATATGACTGCATGGATGTAAGTGTGTCAGTGTTTAAATCAATAATTTCTCAATTGTCCCTCTTCTTCATTTTCTCTTTTCTAGAATTATGGTCACACCAGAAAAATATAAGAATGAATGCTGGTCTGTGTACATGCAGACGTGTTCCCACTGATGTAACTGGGAGAAGGAACTGCATTAGAAATACAAACAATCATTCTTGTTTGGTTTTGGCATTCATACTTCAGGTTAGTGCAGGTAGTAGCACACAAACAGAAGAGAAGACAATATAATGAAAGTGAGTCCAGATATTGTTCAACTCAACTTCCAATCCTTTCTCATACTTTAGTCCTCTGTATTTGATTGTGCTAGAAACTGACTTAGCCTCACAGAAAGACTAGGAAGTCCAATGACTTCCTTTAGAAAACTTGTAAACTCTTATTTTCTCTGCAGTAGAGATAGTTAGGAAGACATTTTGGCCCTATCTCTCTTAAATGAACTAAATCAAAACCTATTAAGTGATCAGAGTACTGGAGAGAAGTACTTCCCAATTGAGTGAAAATGAGAAAACAAAATATAAAGGACAGCACAGCAGACACACTTTGAGACAGGTAAGTAAGAAGGATATAAATGAAATAATGAGAAAAAAGAATTATAAAGGTTAATGTGCCATTGTCTAGACATTGAAGTAAGAAAAAGTCAGAAAAGAGTTTGAGAAAAAAACCAACAAAAATAGGAATAGAAATGTAAGTCTAGACTTACTCTTCAATGAGGGAAAACATTCAGATTTGTTCATATGTTTTAAAAAGGTATTTAGCAAAAGGAGAAATACTATGACAATAAAAGATAAACGCTTACATTTTAAGAATAAACTTTTTATGACTTGACAACCTGGAATTGATACGACCTTTTTTAATGACCATTAGGCATCATAAATTCAGATGCTTTTGACAGGCATTTATTCTTACGGGGGATGTAAACAGGATGGGAAACTGAAATTAGAAAATAATTAAGCTTTCTTTTTTTTCATTCTCACATACCACCAGATTCAATACGTTTTGACATGCTTATGAATTATATTTCAGTTTCACTCACTTCTCTGCATAATTATCACACGAGAGAACAATCTTACTAAAAACCCATAGCTTTCTTACTTAATCTTATATTTACTCATAATCCCATAAATCTAATTTTTACACAGCCACTGCAAGATTTTTAAAACTATAAAATAGGTGAAATCACTCTTCTACTTAAAATAATTCAATGATTGTCAATCATACTAGAATACAAGTCAAAACTTGACATCCAATGGTCTGGGGATTGCAATGTTGTTTGGGCTCAGAGAACAAGTCGTGAAAATACGATGTTTCTTTGCATGCTGAGCAGTCTTATCTGGAGGAAATTCAAGGCCTTAAAAAGGGGATCAGAATTCAAGAGCTTTCTATGTTTGCATTGCTTCTGCCAAACCAAACATTGGGCAAAGAAGACTCTTCCTGAAACTCGCTTATTTGCATTAAGACCACTGAAAAAGGGAATACAACTACCTCCCATCCCCATCTTGAAATCCCTTTAACTCAGAAGAAAAAACTAAGGAACACAACCACAGACACACTTCTATTACACCTTAATGCCTGCCCCTCAGGCTCCTTCAAATGCCAGATGATGCTTTCACAAGCTAATTTGTGATTAGGGCACCATTCATTCCCCTAACAACCATTTAAAGCCCTGGAATTATCAATATTCCCTATTTTCTCCATCCCCTATAGAAAAAAATGTGTGTTTAAGCTTTGGAATAATGTGAAACAGGTGAATAATCACATTGCTGTCTTCACACCCAACCGTGACACTTCCCCTTTCTGCACATCTTTCCTTTCTATTTAATCTTTACCAGTTTACCCCAGCAAACCCAAGAAGGTAAAGGGAAAATAGCTCCTTGCTCTTACAATGTTGTTTACAATACTCTATTTTCTTCATTTAGATGCTTAATATCATAGCTTTCCACAAGGGCAGGATAGACCTCAATGCCATCAACAACAGGCTTGGAAATCCATTTTCCCTTGGGCAAGAAGTTTCAGCCCATTCCAACACCTAAGCACATAAAATGTGTCAGAAAGTAGTGTCACATCTATCACCTTCTCTCCATTCAGTCCAGGCCCGATCTATCTAAGCAATAGTGCTGAATTAGGGTGGCTCCTAGTACATAAAATAGCTTTCATGGAGAGACTACACAATGCAGCAACAGTCTACTAGCTCTTCACTTTGATGACTGGTGGAAGAAGCTCTGTCTGTGAGAGGGCAGTACGCTGCTGGTCACAGGGGCAGAAGAGGTGCTATTCTACAAACCACCCAGGCCCTTTCAGGGGGAAGAGATGAAATTAGCAAGTTCAAAGGTGACACGTTTGTGTGCTTACAAGATTTAGCAGTTAGAATTTTCACACACACTGGCCTGTTCACATTGTCTGGAAAGAAAATGTAAAAAGTACACATCTGACATTAGTTAAGCAGGAAGAGGAAAAAAGCCCCAGTGTGTCCAGGAAAGGAAGCAGATAAGATACCAGAACATGTGTGCAGAGCAGCTTCCAAAGTTCTGCACGTGGGTGTCTTGCAAGAACTGAAGCAGGTTTCCATAAGAAGGCCTAGCCCTGGGGACAGCCTGAGGAAATAGTGATACGAACACTTGTCCACCATGAAGTTTTTTTTCATTATTTATTTATGTATTTATTTATTTAACCCTGAGATTTTGCCACTGCATTCTCTTGCTTGAATGGCCCAACCTCCCACTAAAGAAAGCCCTTCTTTTTTCACTTTTAATCAGCCCAAACGCACTCAGCAGAGTCTCTTTTCCTACCTTTACCAGCTTTGCTACTCTCCATGCCTTTCTTGACCAATTCTTTGCTCAAGGCAGAAAGAACCCAGAAAAACCTTCAAAAGGAGGAGCTAGCACTCCAGAACCCAGTAATGTTAACACATAAGAGGGAACTGGCCCCAATGAACTCCGTGCTAGAGTGCATTGGAAGAAATTAAAATCACAAGAGATTTCATTTTTAGAATAATGAAAGCTAAATTATTTGTTCATGGGATAGATAAAACGCAGGTCCTTAGATCTACATATATATATATCAAATTATATACATGTATGCATAAACATGATACATATACTAACATATGATATATAATATGATACAAATATGCACATATATTTACGTATACTAACCTTCATTCTCTCTAAATCAGGTCAAGTGGATGTTTACTGAACTTGAGCAACAAAATAATTTTACTTTGCTTTTGTGTAGTGTGATTATATCAGTTTACTTTCTCCTGCATTTAAAAGAAATGAGCCATTCTGATTATCCAATAACAGTCTCAAATTTTAAGAGACTCTTTTAAGTAAACTGAATCAGAAT
>PVIR01026989.1:0-23295 GCA_004026965.1 Petromus typicus
GGTGAGACCCCGGCAGCCTAATTCTAATTCCAAATGAGAGATACAGAGCTTTAGTGGGTAGAATTTACTTTGTTTGATTTTCTTTGCTTTGGTTTCTAAAAACTTCTAATGAAACTAGATGTTAAATATGGTACATGCACTGAGTTACTCTATTATTTAATATTAAAGAAATTGGAGGCAGCTTTCCCAAGAATTAGCACATGGATATAGTGTTTAAATCCTATTTTATAAAGTGGTATTTCTTCACCAAAGAGAGTTAACAGGCCATATAACTGAGGGATTCTAATCAGCACAATAAAAAAGTGTGCATTGAGAAAAATTGAGGTGAAATTTGAGACAATGTGAATTTTGAATACTGCCACTTTAAAAAATTTAATAGATAGGTGCATATTGCATCTTTTCTCTGGTATGAGAAAATGAAGATGTAAATGAGTCCGAGCATTGTATGTTATATATCGTGAAATAGAAAATGCTCAATGTAAAATAACGTGAAAGGGGACAATGTTGAGATTGTAACAAAAAAGTAAGGAAACAAATTTTATGTATATGGGGGGGGTAGTAGGGTGGGTAGGACTATGGGAAAAAATGAGAATTAAGTTGTGTCTTATACTGGTAAAAATCCCGATTATGGAGTGCAATCATGATGTGTATACTTAATATACCAATAAAGATTAAAAAATTAATAGAGAATCTCTGTCCCTTGATTATTTAAAAATTATGTTTCTAGATTTTTAAAAAAATATTTTTCCAAGAATGGGTCAGGAATTTAGCTAAGTGGTTCCAGTGCAGGCCTTGCAAGAACAAGCGCCTGGATTCGATCCCTGGTAACCACATAAAACAATGCAGAGCACGGTAAATCATGCCCACCAGCAATCAGTGCTGCACACCGCAATGCCAGGAGCGGTGGCTCGCAACTACAATCCCAGTACTCAGGAGGCAGAGGCAGGAGGATTGCTGTGAGTTTGAAGCTCCCTTGGCTACATAGTGAGCTTAGGACCAGCCCGAACTACAAAGTGAAAACCTGTCTCTAAATAAATAAATTAATATTTTAAAATTTTCACACATCACTCTGTCTCTGCAATTTCGGATACTGTGAAAGAAAAAAATAAGTGTTGCACACTTTCATATTAAATATAACAAAAACTGCTTTCTGCATCACGTGATACATGTAGATTGCTGAGCTCATTGAAGAGCAAATGATGTTTCCCAGAATATTTCAGGCTATATTAATTAAAATTAGGACATCTAAGAAGAAAATCACTGCCATTCATCTTTCTTTCTTTCTATAGATGATATGAATTTTAAAACAAATAAGGGAAAATGAGTTAATGTAAAAAATAGCTTCCAATCTAGCATGGAGAATCTCCTTTCTGAGTTCATTACATCATCATCAAGGAAGAGTTCATCGTTGGAATGAGAGCTACAGTAAAGAGAAAAATTAAGTGATTGCCACTTCACTTTTGACAAAATATTTAAAGATTTTGACACTCCATGAATTGTTCAGTTATGTCTGCAGTGCATCTTGGGAATCATAATTTAAATCAAACATGACTCTTCAGCATTGCTTTAAAAGCACATTGTTACAGGTCTATATTCTATAGATGTCAAAATGATGACCATGTTTGCTTATCAATTTACAATTCACTGTGTCACCAGTTTCCAGAGTGTAAAGTAATTAGTGCAGTAAATAGAGCAAATATCATGGAAATTTTGTTACCCATATTTGCATAAAAGTTTGAGGTATGTGAATTGATGCTGTTTCCCAAATAATATGATGATTTGCAAAATACAGATTATATTTTCACAAGTATATTTCTCATGTTCTTAGATGCACTCATATATATATTTCTAAAGTTTATTTTATTTTTTCATATTTCTGAATGTTGACATAAGTATTTGGAGTATGTTACCTAAATACTGTGAAGTGCTGAATTAATTGCCATCTGAAATGTTTGTATAAGCATATTAAAGATTTTATATTTGCATCTAACCTTTTTACAAATAATATTTACTAAATTCTTCTTGATAAATAACATACTTTCTGAAGAAACCAAGTGGATTTCAATGATAAGTAAAATGCTGATCATACAAAAGTTAACTTTTACACAAACATTTTGTCCCAATATGACTTACCGCGTCATAGAAAGTCATTTAGTAATGTATTTACACTACAAACAGAGCAACTGATAAAATATTTAGGCAAAGAATTAAGGTCTTAATCACCTCATGATATCAATCTCAAGTAATTTCCAATTTTTTAACCTAAATATTTTCAGAAGTGCAATCAAAATGAAGGCCCCTAAGAGTGCTTCCTTTTTCATATATCATTATATTTATTTTCACACATCAACACTAAAATAACTTTATAAACCAATGGAAGAAAATTGAAACATTCTCAGTAACATTTTTTATTGCCCAGAATTAAGAGTAAAAATTTGAATTTATTTTCCAAGATATTTCTCCCAGGAGGCATGTTTTTAGGGAAAAAAATCTAGGAGCAAAGAAAGACTGGATATTATGTCCTTCGTTAGGAAAAATTTGATGCTAAGAACAATTTGATCAGGGCATTGATTTTGACAAGCATAATACACAGATAGCTGTGGATTGATTTTGAAATAATAAACACAAGGTCTGAACATTTATGTAAATAAAATCCCCAAGAAACTGTAACCTATTCACTTATATCATGTAATATTTTACTGACTGGGTATGGTGTAATGTATTATACAGTTCTTAAATATATTCAGCTTTTACAATGATAATTAAACTCAGTATCCCACTTGCCAGGGACCACAATACTGATTATGCCCAAAGTAGTGAAGGCGGTAGTGTAAACACAACAGGGGTTTGTTTATATAAATGAGTCTCACTGAAGCTTACATGGCAGGGTCAGAGTAATCTTCACCCAAATTCTTTTCCCACAATTGAAATTGTCTTAACTAGAAGGACAATATTCTATTTAGAGCTACATATTATGACTATTTTATATGTAATTAGAGAATGCTTTGTCTTCTCTTGTACAAGCCTCTTATGCAGTTTCCATAGATACATCACGATGTACATCTACAAATCTAGTCGCGCCCTTGCACGTATCTTCCCTTCAATTCAATTGATTGCTACTAACACTCAGTGGCTTGGACAAACCAAAAAGTCATTCATCAGTCTGGCTCCTTGGCTTTCTCTCTCTGTCTCTGTCTCTGTCTCTGTCTCTCTCTCTCTCTCTCTCTCTCTCTCCTTCTCTCTCTGTAAAACTTACATCATACGATGAGCAGGACACTGGAGCCTACAGCAGAGATTTTTTGTAATGTTTTTAGTACCTCTAAGAATACTTGATAAAACACTAATAAGATCTTAAATAATAGTCTCTAACTTATTATAATTTTTCTTTACAGATTATTTCTTTTGTAATAAGAAAGTTTCTAGATTTGATCCCATTTATTTTATGGATTACACTTTTATGGTTTCTAGATATTTATCATATATCTGCATTTCTTATATCTGAGCAAAATTTTTAATTTTCCCGATCTTTTAAAATACATTGGTATACTGATTTTCTCCATTGTTTTCTAATTGCATCCTAGCCCTACTGGAAGAAAATTGTACAACCTGCATGGTATTTCTTGCCTTGTAGAAAATCTAGAATCTTTCATACTTACTCATCAGCCTACAGATGTACATGGAGATTATAATTGTGGCTTCTTTCCTAACTCTGTTTTATAGTTATTTCGGAAAGCTCAAATTTGAAGCTGTTAGTATCACATCTGAAAGGCAGAAGAAACTTTTGAAGGATTTTTCCTGAGTACTTAAGACATTCTTCATTCCAGGCAATGGTCCTGAAAGTCAAAGATTCGTTATTTTCATTTTCTGACACAGATTCCGAGGCATGAAATCACTCAAGACAAGGAAGTTTGGTTCCAGCATCTATGCCAGTCATAGTGAACTTTTCACAGACTGAGCGCCAAATGCAACCCATAGCCCACTTATCTATATCAAAGTGCCAACCCTGCAATTAAACCTGTATACTGAGGTCTTAGTTTAAATAAAGCAACTCTACTTTATCATCTTTTGTCCTAATAGAAAAACACACTAGCATAAGTTTGCCACCCCAGTCTAGGCACTTAACCACCCTAAAATGCTAACCATTTCCATAACACACATGGAACTACTCTGAGTGTCTCAGTAAAAATACACATGATCTCATCATATCTACGCAACTGCTTTTCTAAGGAAGGAATTCAATTCATTTTGTGGAACAAGCCACCCATAAAACATGTAAAAGATTTATAGGGTTAAAAACATCAGTCTTTAACTTAGTATCTTAAAGTTAATTTTAAAAGATTCACTACTGCTATATTGCATGATATTTCAGGCAAGCTTATTATCTATAAAATTAAATGCTGCAGTTGTTTAATTAGGAGGATTTGTTCAGAAACACATGCATATAATTCCTTTATATGCTAATCTAACTCATAAAACCATAGTGATATAAAAGATATTTAACATAGAAACATGTTGTAAGAATAAAAGAGAAAATACAAGTTTGAGTAAATTAAATTTTATGACAGTCCTCCATGAACTGAAAAGAAATTCTATAATTCTATAATGGTTAGTATTAATTTAAAACAGTAGAATATAGTTTAAAGTATTGAGACATTGGTGTGACAGAGCAATACTTATCTAGTTTTACCATTCATATTATCTGAGCAGATTGAATAACAACTTAATTTACTTAAAAGTAAACTGTTTCAGAACATCTTTCCAAGCTCAAGGAATTTTATTAGCCAGTTTGTGAAAGCATTTGAAAATCATGTCCCTGATAAACTAAGCTTCCCAGAAATTCCAAAATATATTATGAGTCATCTGACTTAGCAGTTCCACAGGATTTCTTTCAGAGTGAATTTATAGAGCTATTTATTATAAAAATGGAAAGAAGTATGAAGTTTATTGTTTTATTTAACTTACATCCACGATAACTACCATTATTGTATATCTAATATGCAGGAAGGTATAAAGTCACAAATTATTTAAAAGGCAATTTGTCTACTATTGCTAAAAAATATAAGTTGTAGATGTAACTCGGGGAAAAATTTTGCCTTGCATTCATGATGTACTGAATTGTATCCCCAGCACTGCAAAATAAAGAAGAAAGAAAAGGAAGCAGTATTTAAAATTACAGTATTTTGAAACTCAAGATTTCGTAGCACATAATATGAAACCAGTTTAAAGTTTTTAAAAGCTATATTTGCATACTCTTTACTCTAAATACCAGAAAGTGAAGATTTTGTGATACATAAGAAGATTCTTCCCTATTTTTCTCTCTGTGTAGACCCTATGACAAGGTGACAAAAATGCAACTAAAATTGAAAAAATGGTTCTAACTATGAAAAAATGATTCAAACTATGTTCTATGGCATATTGGTGACTATTATTCAAAGAGAAAAGAATAATTTTCTATTATTACAGATATTATTTTGTGGTAATACAGTGTTTTGCACAATTAAGAAGAACTGTTAAAGGTGCATAGAACTTTGAGAATATTGCTTATATCTATGGATTTTCACAGCTACTCTAATTTTATTGCCTTTGATTTTAAAAGCCTGGCTTGAAGTCTAATCACAAATTTCAATAAAAGAATATCAAAATTCCAATACCACCAACATAAGATATATATGCTATACTCATTTTGAATAATCTACCAAAGAGGGAGTCAATTTTTTTTCCTTGAGTAAGGAAGGCATGATAAATTAAGTAAAGGCTATTAAATGCAGAAGATGAGCCAGCGTGATGGCACATGTCTGTAATCCCAGTGCTTGTCTGGCTGATGCAAGAGGATTGGTTTGAGTTCAAGGCCAACCAAGGCTACATACTGAATGCGAGGTCAGTGTGAACTACAAGTGAGTTACTTTGAGGGGGAGAAGGAGGGGAGAGAGGGAGGGAGAAAAAAAAGAAAGTACAAGAGAGAAAGAAAGAAAGAAAGAAAGAAAGAAAGAAAGAAAGGAAAATAAAGAAAGGAAAGAAAGAAAGAAAGAAGAAAAAAGACAAATAAGTAAAGTGACATATTAATAAGATGAAAAGGGAATTTTTCAGACACAGTGAAGATGAAAATGTTTAAAGTGCCCAGATGATGATGTCAACAGAGAGGACTCAAAGGATTTATTGAAAGTGGAGATGGGGAATCGAAACTTTCCTCATCCACTGTGTAGGCTACAGATTTGCAGACTTCCACCACAGAAAAGAGAATCTTCAAGTTTCTTCAGTGAGAAATGTACATAAATGTATTAGGCAAATTGGTAAAAGCATACGTTCAAATAAATATAGTCAGATGCTTGAAAGAGAAAAATGGAGTTCCTTCTGTAACTGGGAACTATGTATTTCTCTTGAGGAAATGGAAATGTATGGAAAAGAACACTAGGCCTTAAAAATGTAGTGGCACATTACACAGATCAAGAGTAGGAATCTACTTTTTTTAATGAATAATTTAAGTATTTTTGAAATTCTGTCATTTCGACCCTTTATCTTAAGGGAGCTTTTCTGGACTCTATTTTTTCAATAAAGCTAGTTAATGGACTTAAGCATTGTTAAGGAATTTTGGTTGTGATGTATCTTGAAAGTAAAAAGTATAAATTAACTTAGAGAATGATGAGGGGGTGATCTTGGGCAAATGGCTATGTCCTATAAATTGCAGTTTCCTTAAAGTACAGTTTTTATATTATACTCTTCTTTTACTCATTTGCTTTTCATTTTTTTTACCACGTATTTGCATTACCTACTGACCACAGTCGTGATGAGATGACATGTACGTGTACATATGTAAGATGCCTTGAATCTTAACTTTCACTTTCCTCCTTCTCTGATCTCTCCTCTTGATCTCCTTCTCATCTGCAATTGACTTGTCTCTCTGTTTGCTGCTATGTATTTTTTATTTTTCCTGTAAATTATTTATACTTTGAGCTCATCATTTTAAAGAAGCTGATTGCAAGGCTTGTGTATCTGATTTACTTCACTTAACACTATTGTCTCAAAGTACATCCATTTTCCTACAGCAGGCTCAAAGTTAATCTTCCTTATGTAGAATAGTACTCATCTCCTTTCAAGCTATCTTTATTTTTTATATTCTTCATCTTACATATTAATGAAAAAGCTGTAGCAAATTACTCTAAAACTTTAACAGTTTTTAATAGAAGAATAGGCTCTGGAGCTTAATACAATTTGAATGGAATTTTGGTGCTGTCATTCAACAGAATATGATCATAAAAGAGTAAATCATCATGTTTTCCAATTTCCCTGCCCATAAAAAAGAAATCACTGTACTTTCCTTGTCAGCTTCTTTGGGAGTTAGATGAGGAAATATAGGATCAAAGTAACATTCATCCAATAATAATTGTTTTCCATTGGTCCAGTGTCCAGGATAAACTTCTAAATATCTATTTTTTTTTAAAAAAATGTTAAGATGCTTTTGTTTGTGATTAAGTCAAGAGGCAGACTAGAATAGTTAAACATGCACTTACAAAAATGATATTAAGGGTATACATTGGAAATTCTATGATTCAAAATCAGAGCAAAACATTTAGTATGCTTACCATTGAGATGGAGAGTTTTAGCATAAAATGCATTATGAAGCTCAGGTAACTTTATAATGATTATTATAACTTAGTGCGTAGAATCTGTAATTTATTGTACCTGTCTTCTAAGTAAGATAAAATGCTTAAATAAAAAGTAATTTTGATCTTAAAGCTTAGAATGGATGTTAGCAGAAAGACCCAATTAGAGAGAAGTCTCTTGTGGTTTAATGAGCTGAGGGAAACATGATCAGTTATCAGAACTGCCCTAATTCTGGTGGAGAAACGTGAGTGGAGGCGCTACATGGGGCAGTGACAAATTATAGAAAAGGTTTCCACTCTTGCCAAAGATTTTGTTTAATAACAGGCATTTCTATTTAAATTGAGATAAATTCTACTTTCATGTCTTCATGGAGGAAAATGTAAACGTGAACATATTTCTATCATATAACAAATAAGTCAATATACAAAAAAAAAGCATGCACCCCAAGCAAGAGAATTCAGAGTCTATAAATATCTATTCAAGGAGCTGGGATTTACTTCAGTGGTTCTGGCCTCTGCCTGGCAAGCACAAAGTCTCAAGTTTGATGCCTGATAACCACATACCACAATGCCAGGTGTGGTGACTCACACCCACCAGCAATCAATACCACATACCACAGTGACTGGTGTGGTGGCACATGACTGTATTCTCAGACCTCAGGAAGCAGAGGCAGGAGGATTGTTGGGAGTTTGAGGCTGGCTTGGGCTACATAGTGAATTCAGGGCCAGCTTGAACTATAAAGAGAGAACCTTTATCAAGCAAAAAAAATCTATTTGAATGAAATAATGGATAAATGAGAAATATGAGCAGATAGTTAATGTCTTTAATTTGTCTTTTATCCTTAAAAATACAAAATTTTACTTTTATTTAAATTATTACTGTGAATTTATTTTCATGAATATGTGATATCAGCCTTATGATATTTTTACAAGATAAAAGCTAGTCTAGGATAACAGTCATGGTGAATATTTTCTCAAATAAAACTACTAAACCAATTTTTATTAACAATTGTGTTATAAGTGATACTAGAATATTACTTATTGTTGGCTGAGAACTATGATATATTTTCAAAATAAACCAGCTAAAATGTCAAACCGTGGCACAGTATATCCAAAATTTAAGGATTGGTATAGAAAAAAATTATATTATGGGAAATTTCTCCAAAATACAAGATATCATGGAAGGTACCTAGATCTATTATAGAAATCCATGTACCTGTAATTTGTACATTGGTAAGTTAAGTTACTTAGTGAAACCTATTATACTATCCCAAGAATTGACTAATACATTTTGCAGAGAGAACACTATAATTAAACAGCTCATATTTTAAATTAATTAGAGTGCTCTGCTACCAGATGCAGGTTTTGATGACAGAAAGATATGTAGCGTTACAGAAGAGGTCTCATACCTCCTGCTCAACTCTCTTCTCTTCTGGCTGCCAACCTTAGTGTAGAGAACAGAAGATGTATGTGGAACAATTGTCTTTTGGTGGTGAAATCTGAAAAGAAACTATTCATTTTTGATCTCTCTAGGTATTGCATCAAAATTGTTGAGTTTCTCTACTCATGGGGAAAGACTGCTTATAAGTACATGTTGTCCTCAATTTAAACAAAAGAGACACATCTATCATCTGCTCTCCATTCTGCTTTCTGCTGCATCAGGGAGGGATTACAAACCTGTGACTGCTACTTGTTTGAAGACAAAACCTCTTCTCTCACTCTTGGTTTGTACATGTCTTTGTGGATCTGAAAAAAGCACAAAAGACTCACTACTTTTCACTCTGGAAACTTCTCAAGCTTATGTTTGAAGAGATCAGTGAGGGAGATGGAGAAAATTCTTCCCCCTAGCAAAGAACATAGATCATGAGTGAATGTTAGCTAAGGCTAAAGAAGGGTGTAGGGCTGGTACATGAGGGTCAACAAATGCAGCTAAACATGATAAGAGAGTGGAGGGAGCTGGAAAGAGCTATCATCACTTCACTTTCTTCCTTCTCCACTGTGACATCCAGTAGCTATTCACCCAAGAACACGCCTGGGTGAGCTCAAGTTCATCCAGCTCTTCCAACACAAAAGAAAGCAGAAAATGGATGGAGCAGTTCACTGATGCTCATTCCAAGACCTGACACAGTAAATATGGAATAACGACTATTGAGTAGATAAATGAACATAGTGTAAATTTACCCATGTGATTTTAGAGGTGAGGAGTAAGGGAGAAGTGTTAGTGATTTATTTTAGCCTAACTGATGTACATAAATATACACTTTCCTAGATGAGAGGAAAATAATGGTTACAGAAAAAGTTACTGAGTAGTTTTCAAAATGTTCCCAGCTGAGAAATGTTCTATGTCTCTGGACAAGTGAGAACAGATGGAATGTACTTACAAAAACAAAAGAAGCTATAACGTCAGACAAACAGCTCAGGCAATCACCATTCATGGCACTGAAATGTGTTGTTGTTTAGCAGTATGAATGTTACCATCCATATCTTCCACTATGAGCTTCATTATCAGTTTGACTCAGAATATTGAGCAAAAATATTAATTAGTTTGCAGATTTTTGAATTGAACCAAATTTTATTACTCCAAAACTAAAATAATAATAATAATAATTGTAGCCCGATGGGGTGGCACACACTGTAACCTCAGCACTTAGGAGGATGAGGCAGGAAGATCACTTTGAGTATGAAGCTAGCTTGAGCTACACGGTGTGTTCAAGGTTCACCTGACTAGGTAGTAAAGCTGTGTCTCAAACCTCCTCATGAGAAGAAAATTAAAAAGTAGAATAAATGGCTTTCCATAAAGAGGTGAAGTGAAGAGAAAATATTTCTGATCAAATGCTGTATTTTAGAAAGTAAAATGGGCAAACAGGTGTCATTTACTCTTATTATCTATTAGTGAAAAATATTCACCATCTGTGCTTAAGAAAAGAACCTGAAAGGAAGTCTAGTTTCCAAAAGACAGATTAAATAGATTATTATCATAGTTATGATTCTGTGAGGCATAAAAGGTCACTTTGAAACATGGTTACTAATACCTGTTGAACAAATCCCTCTGAGGATTTATATAGTCTAATTCCCCCAAACCTGTGTATATGTAAAATGCAGATGTAATTAAATGGGCTAAGTTTGAAAAGAAGGTAATATCCTAGTGTAACTAAGTGAGAACAGTCTAAACTATTGAGATTATAAAGGTAGTAATTTCTCCTAACAAGGTCAGGTACATGAAAAACAAGAATTTAGAGACATTCAAAGTATAAAACAGACTTAATGCACCCTTGCTACCTTTTTGCTGTGAGGATCCACAAACAAGGTTGGAAAGCAGTCATCAGGAACTGGTGAAAGACATGAAATTGAGCTCGGACAGCTTAGAGCTGCCTTCAAATTATATGAGTCAAATAAAATGGAGATCTAATATTCATACACATCTAGATGTGCTTATAGATAGTTATATACATACATAGATATCATCCACCAACCTCCCTGGGATTCCTTTCCAGACAAAGCTTTCCAAAATTGGTTTTTACTTTTCCACTTTTGTCATAAAACCTGGTAGCTGTGTGTATTTCTCATCTACCACAACAGAGCAATGATGAAGGCTGTTTTGCTAAGATGTCTTGTGATCAGGGGTTGTTACATAGAAGCTGTTGAGAAAATGAGTTTTAGCTTGAGACTGAGAGATTGAGGTCGCAGAGTCACCATCCAGTCTCTGGGGAGGTTTTAAGGAACACTTCCACTTTTATTAGGCAATATACACACTTACAAAGCAAATGGCAGGTGGAGTAACTGCACGGGTCAGTTTCAGATTGGTTGAAGCATGCAGAGGGCAGGTGTTTGTACAGGGTGCCTATGGATTAGTTGCATAGTTTTGGCCAAAGGAGAAGAGTTATGACCAAGCAGGAAATGCTGAATTCCAGACTGCCATAAGCCAGTTTCCACACATTTTGACGGGTGTGCTCGCAGCTCTAGTATTCTCTCTGTGTACTAGGAGACTTGCATGAGGTGTACTAGGTCCAGCCAAGCCTGGATTTCACTTTCACTTCCTTTTATTTCTATGACTACAAAATTTCAGCCAAAAGCACAGTATTATAATTATAAAAAGCCTGAGCAGGGTTAGGACATAGGGCAATCCATGAATAATTCCTTTTACCAAACTGGACAATTGTAACCAAACCTGACTAGGCTGTGCCATATATGATCCCATACATTGTGGAAGGTTATTATATTAATAGCAGTGGAAGAATTATAGCTTCTAATAATTGTAATTTTTTATAAGAAAGTCTATTTGAAAGGTTAAAATGCCAGCAGCACAACTTGAAGAAGTAACTGGAAATCATGTAGCACCATCAAAATGTGGGCTGTTGAAGGAGTTAGTATTAGTTTTGTAGACTCACTGATTCTGTAGTTGTGGCTGAAGCTGCACCAGGGCATGATCTCAAATAGTGGACCTGTCTCGTGCCATTCTTGATTAAGGATCTCTGGGAGTGGGATCACTGGCGATGTTCTACCAATATAACATGGAAGGTTTGAGACATGGAGAAATACATACAGAGGTGTTAATTTCTAATGTTAAATTGGTAAAAATGAAAAAAATGGGGAAGGGATACATGTAGCAAAGGGCAAAGTGATGGAGCTGGACTCACAGGATATGGATGAATACTGGTGGTGATAGTTATCCGCTAGTAGGCTCACCTTCCAAAAAGCTTTTGGAGGGCGGATAAGCCGACATAAAAGAAAGGGAGGGTCTGAAGCTGGGTGAGTATCACCTGAAGAAAGCAGCACTGGAGGTGGTATGTGGGATCTTGCCGGGGCTCTAAAGGAGGAAAAAGTGTTAAAGTAAAACATTTGAATATAGGATATAGGGAACACAGAAGTATTCCCATGTGTGCTGACAACAGGTTGATTGAGGTTAATATAGAAGAAGAATGAAGGTTAAAGGTGTTCCCTAGGGGTCACAGCAGTGTGGAATTCTAACCTTTTTTAACAAGATAGGGCGGTTAGGGACAAGGGACCATACATGCACTTGAGCGGTGCTGTTGGCAGTAAGGGCAGCACAAAGAAGGACAACCATCATTGGCTCAGGAATTAGCCATGGTATTCCTGAGGGTGCCATGTTGTAAGCTTGTTCCCAGAGAATTTTAAGAGCTCCTCATGTCACCAGTGGGTTTGACCTTGGAGGATGGCAATGTCACTTGCATTGGATGATCTTGCACTTCAGGACTCAGAAAATCCTGCAGAAAGACACAAGAGAACCCTCTCCCTACTGTTAGCAAAGGGCCAGGCCCACACCACTTGCTGGTTAGCGTATCTTTCCATAGTACCAAGGGGACAAAAGATGGGCTTTGCAAAGACTTTCAATGTTTTGTTGTAGGTGATTTTTGCTTTTCATCCACCAACAAAAAATTTAGAGTGAATAAGACCAGGTGGAGTTGTTCTTGGGGAGGTGACTACCACACCACTTTGATCTTGTTTTGAGTAGCATTTCTTTAAGAGAGTGACTGAAACTTTCAATTATTCCTTGTTTGAGGGTTATAAGCAACCCTTATAACATAGGTAATTCGATATGTGGTGCAGAAGCACTGAAATATTTTAGAAGTGTAAGCAGGGCCATTGTCTGTTTTAATCTTATATGGTATTCTTGTGATGCAAAAGAAGCAAAGGAAATAGGAGATCACTTGTTTTGTTTTGTTTTGTTTTTTTCCTTTTCATTGCTAAGGCATGGTGATTGATGAGTGGGGGTCTATGGTAATGTGTACATACTTGAGTTTACCAGTGTAAGCTGAGAGTGTGAGGTCATATAGTCACCACACAGACTCTGGGGAGGCTTCAAGGAACAAGCATGCAGAGAGGAGGGCAGTTGCACAGGGCAGCTATGGATTGGTTGCACAGTTTTGGCCAAGGGAGGTGTCATGACCAAGCAGGCAGTCCTGAACTCCAGATGGTCTTAAGCCAGTTTCTACACATGGAGGCAGGTGTGCTTGTAGCTCTATTATTTTCTGTGTGTACTACGAGACGTATATGCAGTACACTTGACTCACCCAAGCCTGGATTTTGCCTTCCAGCAGGTGTGGAAAATTTTCTGGGATTCTGGTGCACTTGATTTTTATTACAGAAGAGATACAATTCTTTCAATTCATTGAGAGTGGTTATATTGATAAGCATTTTCTTAATATTATGATACTTAACATATTTCCTATTTAACATTGATATTGATCTTCAGGGCAAATATCACCATCACTTAATAGTTGAACATCCTATGGTTAATGTGAATCACATAGTATAACCTGGTGAAGAGTTAAATTGAACCTAAATTCCCAAGTTTGAACTTCTGATGGGCTGATGTTGTGTATATGTAACCACACAATATCCACAATCTTTTATCTAGAATTGTATATAACAAAATCTTCAACTAAAATCAGCTTATTTAGTTTAAGCAGTTTTAAGAGATTAAATATATTTAAGATCTAAAATTGGTTCAGTCTGCCATTTAAATATAAGAACTCAAAACACATACAAACAAAGAGAAAATGATAAAAAGAAGAAATTCAATGGGGTAACTTCCATAATATGACCGGCAAGTAAGAGATTTTGTAATGTAACCATTCTGTAACCATTCTTGCAGATTCTGGCGTATGCAGATGTAAGTTATCTAATCACTACTTTATTAGCTCGCCTAGACTGTATGCCTTCTAATGGCATCTGTACATTTCGTGCTTCACTGGTGTTATAGGACTTATCACTATGGTCTGGATAAGGAAATTCTGTTGCTTTGTGCTGGGGTGATAGCAGAAAATTGCATGCTAAATGTTGAACTGAGGAACTCTCTTTGAGCTTAACATTAAAACTACAAGTGGTTAGTGAAGTGTAAGCTTGAAATTCTTATTTGTTGTATTCATCTTCATGCCAGCAAAAGGAAAAATGCCAAAATAATAAGCCTGCATGGATTTTCCAGTGATATGAATAAATTAAAATTCAGGAGGAGAGAAAACAAAAGTCCAGAGCAATTTATTAATTTGTTTACAGCTGTATGAATATGTACTATGGAAGAGTAGCACGGGGAATAGCCGTGGATGGGGGAATCTATTGATTTTGATGATATTGCTCACAGAAATAGACAAGTGTTCTTGATGTATAAACTGCTACAGTGTAACTTGTTTAGTCTATTGACTCATGTGCTTTGATGGAGCTGTATATGCCTGCTGTTCTGGGACTCATTGAAAAATGAGATGCCATTTCAATATGTGGAATAAACGATATTTAAATATGAAAAGCCACTGATTTCTTCTATGATTTTACTGTACTTTTTAATTTACTTGGACAGAGTTTTGTAGTAGTAACCAGTCTACTGCATCTGTTTTTCACAGGAGTGAAAATAATGCCTGAAAAATAATGATTTAAATCTGTTCAATTAAAATTAGCAATTATTTATCAACTGAATAAAGTAGAAATTTTAATAGATAAAGATAAAATTATAGCATAAAAACGTAGCTTAATTGAGGACAAATCTATATTAACATCTTTATACTTTATAATAGATACTATAAAAATAATAAAATATACCACAGTTCATTGAATAATGTTTTTAGATTGCAAAGAATTGCAAATACTTAGTTTGGTTTTCAAATCTGATGAATAATGAGATGCTCTCCAAAATTAGGATGAGTACTTATAAAAATCTTTTAAAACTAATATTTTAAGTAAATTTGAAAAATACTTCTTTAAATAAATATGTTTTCCTTAATACTGAACATATGAATCACAGAAATAGAAATTATTTTACATCTCTAAGTAAATTTCCAGAAATATTAGTTGAAAATTAGAAAGGTTTAATAATTATCAAGGCACAAGGTTCTTGAAAAATTCACAAATCTCTGCTTTAGATTGAAATTGGTATTATACTACTCTTCTTTTCATGGATAGGCAGTGAAAACTAAAATGTGAAATGATCCATTTTTATTTTTTCTCTTTTCATATAATGTATCTAAAGATAATTCAACATACTGTATCTTTTATTTATTGATATTTATTTAATTATATATATTCAGATACTAATTATACTTAACCCTTTTTAATAACCCTCTCTTAAAATTCATGCACAAATATATAAAAGATAAAATTCTTTCTTCAATTAATGTCTTAAAATAACAGTTTCATTTTACTTATACAGAGAATTACTGAAAGGAGAATATGAAAGCTGAGGAACCAGTGCTCCCTCGGATTTAATGGTCCTGTCTAATCTGGGTTTTTTCACTGAAGGTCATATTTAAATAGAAGATATATTTGGTAGATTAGACATCTGATATTTACTTAGAATAGCTTGCATCTGTTCTTTCACACTATCACACTTCTTTTGATATACTAGCACTCAGTTGTTTTCTGCTCAATTATTTCTCCATTCATTTCATTTGAGGAGACTCATCACTGTCTTTGGCCACTGACATAGATATCCATCATCTGCAGTGAATCAGTGTATCTACCATGTTAGCCTTTAAAAATGAGCTTATTACGCATGTAAAGCCAACCAGGTATGATCAAAATGATAAGATTTTTAAGTTTCAGAATGAAGTTAAAGGTTTACTATTTTTTGTAAAGTATAAAGCGAAAAGCTATAGTTATTTCTCCTGCTTTTGATGAGAGAAGTAGTTTTAGTTCCGTGCTGAATGACAGGAAAGGCCTTCATGAACTTAAGATGAAGCCTGCAAAACAACAATATAGAGTAAGCTGGAGGATGACACGATTTGAATCACTTGATATATCCTTAATTGAAACAAGAATGACTGTTGGACGTTTTTCATTATATGAATCAATAGAATATTTTTAATTGAATTATTTATTGGTTTATTTTATATACACATCACACTCATACTCAACATTGGAAATTTGTACTAGTATATGACAAGAGTTAACTCCCATTTTAAATTGAGAACAACACATTTTTTGAGGCCAGTTTGAGTTGGATTTTATATTATTTATTGAACCTAACTCTCGATATTTCATAAGTGCTATGTAATAGTCCAGAAAGTTTTATCACTGTTGTTAATAAATTGTCTTATTTATTTCTTGTTTCAGAACATAAAATAAAATTCATGATTGGAAAAATTTTGTATGACTTTTATCTAATTTTTAGATATGTGTAGAGTTTATAGTAGTGTTACTTAAAGTGTGATTTCCAATTCAGCATCCTCTTTAACAACTGCAATCTTGTTACAAACAAGTTTGAAAAATCATTGATTTAGGAGGACAGAAAATTACTATCATCTAACTAACTCATCAGTAGTTTCCATTTGCTACTTCATGATATAAAATAAATTTAAATTGTGTTGTGCTCAATATCGATGAGCCTTAGGGGGAAGTACAGATTTATTGTTGCTAAGAGCATAATTCCAAAAGGGAGAAATGGTCATTGATTTTTTCAAGATGGGTTAGTGATAAAATGAAGAGATGATTATCTTGGTATTTGTATTATTTTTTAATCACATGAGTGTGAACCTGGGTATGAATATTTATGCCTCATATAATCCTTAACATCTTCATCATTCTGATACTAGAAAACTATGATTAAACATGGAGAACTTAATATATATTATTTAGGCCTATCCACATACTATGTTCCTCTTTGTAGCAATATTAATTGACTAAAGGAAAAAAAAATGACAAAACATCAGCAATAAATCTAAATAAATAATTTTGGGAATCAGAAGCAGTTCATAAACTTTGAGAGCAGAATCATTTTTCTCTTTCTGCTAATACTGCAAAACAATTATTTGAATCATTCAGGGAGATAATGTGTTGGCTGAATGAATCTGAAGAAAGAAAAACAAGAAGCAGATGTACAAAACCAGTAATGAAAGTGAAAACACAAAATTGTGTGCCTGGCCCTATCCCAACAGTCTGTTGAAGGGGACTGATGCAGGAAGATCTCAAGGAGACCAGAATGGGCAGCTTAGCAAGAGTCTCCCTCAAAATAAAAAATAGAAAATGACCAGCTATACAGATCACTAAAAGAAACTGAGTCCAATCCCAGTACTATAAAAATGCATGAGTAAACAAATCAGTTAATATGCAAAACCCATCAGAATGTAAAAGATAGCACAAAATCTAAAATAAAAAGTATATCAACTCTGAGCTATTATTTTCATCCTAAAATATATAGATATTTTGTAATTAAGAGAATAATTGCTTTTTACTAAAGCTATTTGCTTTGGGAGGTCTGTCATTTGCCAAAGATATGGTCTTTATGTGTATGCAGAAAATATGCATATATTTAATAGAAGAGAATGTAGAATAACATAATTATATACTACTTTTCTGTATAAGTTATATCGATGTACTTTCTTCCACCATAGTTCATTACTTGGCAGAACTAGATCATTGTGACCTGATTAGTAAGTTTAAAATGCTAAGGATGATCTGAAAGGCCTTAATTGTCCATTCATGAGCATTTAGGAAATTATAATGTTCAGGTTAATTTAAAATATCTAATTAATGATAAAATTATCTTAAAATATAAATATTGTGCTTATAGTAAAGTTTTATACCTTCCTTTTAAAACTATTTTTCTTAATTTACTCCTTTTTCATTTGAATTATTTTTTAAATCAATAGTTCTCCAAACAGATTTATGGAAGAATATTTTCAAGGTAGGGATAAATTTAATATATTTTTAAAACCTATAAATATAATATGCATAACCATGTCCAAGTAGTAATTTTGTTTTGATTTCTTTTTTATCATTATTTATCAATGAGCCGAAATTACTTACTATTTAGCTAGTATTCCAAATCACTTATAAATCATCAGCTCCAATTAAATCATGTTTTGAAGACATTTCCAGTTATTCTAGCTTATTTTATACAAGTTAGAGTGTGTTAGGCCTGACTTAGATATATGTACTTTAAGACTCATATGTACAATATCCAAATGTGAATTGGTCTAACATTTTAAATACTTTTCTTATAGAAAATTTCTTAAATCAAATTTTTTATACAAGTTGTGAGTGCTTTTCATTAAGTCAGAATTACTTGCATCCCTCGGTTCAGTCACTCCATACATCCAATATTTATTGACATTCTTTAAACAGTTCATCAGTGTTTAGAGCTGTGTATTTCTTTCTTATCTAGATGCACTGGCTAGGAATTTTAGCCCAATAATAAAGCAAAAATTTTCTATACTGAACTCAAGGGACTCATTCAGTTTCTCAACATTAAATATGACACTTTCTCTGTGTTTATTATCTGAGCTTCAATCTTATTGAAGACGTTCTACATATTTATCATTTTTCTTCATTTTAAAGTATTGTGGCAAATGCTTTTTTGATATCTGTTGGTATATTGTTTAAACTGTATTTTAATTCAGTTGATATTGTGAAATAGAAAATATTTAAAAGGAAAGAAGGTGTAAGGGTAAATAATGAGGGGAAAAATAATGTGACAGTAATAATGAAAAAAGGAAACAAACATTATGTACATAGGGAGTTGGGGATTGCAGGCCAGGGGGAAAGGGGAAAATTGAAAATAAAATCATGTCATATTCTAGTACAAACTCTCAATGTTGAATGTGATGATGATGTGTGTTCATAATGCACTAATAAATATTTAAATTGGAAAAAAATACATATATTTTAATTATTCTAAACCATTCTAATTAAGTAGATTTTATAGTTTTTCCCCTCCAGCAAGGAAAAAGGAAAAGTCATCACTCTGAAATATACTCAGAGTTTCTCCTACACAAAGAAGCTAATTTCCAGGGAAAAACAATGTCACATAAACTTATCACACCTGCAGGAAGTATATTCTTCCCACTCAGACCCTCTCTAGTCCTCCTTTTTCACTAAATGCTGAAAATAACAGCCAGTAAGGGTCAGCTTTTCAAGGAAACATGTTAGGAATAGATCCAAGGATGATTGTAGGCACAGAGAAGAAAAATAAAGCTTATTGAAAATTGGCTTTATTTGAGGATATTAAGAGTAAATGAATCTTTAAAATAATTTCAATGAATATTGCATTTAACCACATCATACTTCAATTTTTATCTTCATCTGAGTTCTGTCTTCAGTATACCACAATATATGTGTTGACAAAAAATACTCAACATAGTCAAGTTTATTTTATTAAAACTTATCCAATTCTATCAAAATTGCTCCTGCTTCTGTATTTAAGATCTCAATTTTAAAAACAAGATGGTACCGGCAAAGCAACAGACCCGAGGGCCAGTGGAGTAGATTAGAAGACCCAGAAACAACTCCAGACACACTAAGCTATCTCATTTTTGACAAAGGAGCCAAGCACCCTCAGTGAAGGAAGATTAGCCTCTTTAACAAATGGTGCTCGAAAAACTGGACTTTAACCTGCCAAAGACTAAAGCTAGACCTAGCTCTTTCATCATGTACTAAAATAAAATCAAAATGGATTAGGGACCTAAATATTAAAACAGACACACTAAACCTGCTACAAAACAGGTTAGGTAAAACTCTTGAAGACATTGGTTTTGGGAAAGATTTCATGAACAAATCTCCCATTGCACAAGAACTGGTAAAAGAAATTAATAAATGGGATCTGATCCTATTGAGAGGTTTCTGCACAGCGAAAGAAACCACCAGCAAAGTGAAAAGGCAACCAACAATGTGGGAAAGAATCTTTACCAACCGCCTCTCAGACAAAGGGCTACTATCTAGAATATATAAAGAGTTCAAAAAAATCAGCCCACTCAAATTTAATGACCCAATTCAAAAATGGGCATCGGAAATGAACAGATATTTTTCAGAGGAAGAAGTAAGAGCAGCTAAGAAGCATATGAAGAAATGTTCAACATCATTAGTCATTTTAGAGATGCAGATGAAAACAATACTGAGATTTCACCTGACTCCACATAGAATGGCTGCCATTTCAGATTCAGCCAACAGCAAATGTTGGCGAGGATGTGGAGAAGAAGGAACCCTTCTCCACTGTTGGTGGGAATGTAGACTTGTACAACCCCTGTGGAGAACAGTTTGGAAATTCCTCAAAAAGCTAGGATTGGAGGCCCCATTTGACCCAGCCATCATACTGCTAGGTATATACACAAAAGAGTTAAAAGATTCATATCACAGTGACATATGTGCACCTATGTTTATAGCAGCTCAGTTTGTGATTGCTAAATCTTGGAAACAACCCAAATGTCCATCAACTGGAGAATGGATAAAGAAGCTGTGGTTCTTCTACAGAATGGAGTATTACTCTGCCATAAAAAATGATAAGTTTGAATCATTTATACTTAAATGGACGTATCTTGAGGATATTCTCATAAGTGAAATAAGTAGGTCACAGAAGTGTAAATATCGCATCTTTTCTTTGGTATGAGAAAACAAAGCTATAAATGAGTTCTAGAATGTATGTTATATATTGTGAAATAGAAAACACTCAAAGCATAATGGAGTGAAGGGGGGAAAATAATGAGAATATAACAAGACGGAAGGAGACAAAGTTTATATATATAGGGGGTGGAGGTGGTAAGGTGGGTAGGATTATGGAAAAAAATGAGAATTAAATTGTGTCATATGCTGGTACAAATTCTCCTTGTTGAATGCAATCATGATATATATATATATATATATATATATATATATATATATATATATATATAATGTACCAATAAATATTTCAATAAAAAAGTAAGAATTTTTCTGTTAGAAAACATCCTAAGATTTTGAGAAGTCTTCTATTTTTTCTGTGCTGCGGCAATTTTATTACTGGTCTCAATCCTAGTCATCCCTCCTGCAAATTACATTCTCCAAGAAGCACCAAGCTCCATTTGTAAAATGTAAATCATATTATAACGTGCCTTTCAAGCTTCAGTTGCACCTCATCAATCAAACAGCTCATTACTGTCTTCCAGGTTTATGTGATTCAAGCACTCAGGCTGTGGAAAAATTGAGGTAGATTGTATCAGATAATCTTAATGTTTGTATAAATAATCAACTTTCATAGAATCTTTCAGTTTGTTCAGCCACACTGGCAAATATTCACAGAAAGATTTTGACTTACTTGATGAAATGTGGTCCTACTGTGCGTCATTTATTTTACTGTCCTATCATCTCTTATCTAACCACATGTAAAAATATATATAGGTTGGGAATTAGTAAAGCCTTAAAGATGTTGATGTGGTTTGGAGTTTGACAATAGATCTGTTATTACAGATGGGTCTCTTCCACTGCATGTTTCTTTTATGTAGTTAATGTTTATGTACACAATGAAAATAAGCAGAAGAGGGAGACAAAGGAATCTGAGCTAAAATTAATATGAAATTGAACTATTAGCATTTTCAGTGAGTCTTAGACTGGGATGACTCAGCGATGGATTTATCATGCACTCTGGTGTCCATCCTTTCTCATGACATCTACCCCTAGAGGGATCTCTATTCTATTTCTAATATATTATATATCCTGACAGAGACATAAAGGCTTTCGTATAATTTGAAAGAATCAATATTTTTGTTTTTCTATGAGATTAGATTATAGTGATTTGTTCCTTTTTTACTCAGAATTTTATATCAACTATCATAATCTAATAGGATATAAGTCCTATTTAAGTACTTATCCAAAATCTCACATGAGTTTTAAAATTATGTTAATTAAGAATATATTACATTAATCTTAAATTTGTATCAAAATACTATGTAGAAATAGCTAAGTATCATGATCTCTTTATAACACTGGAAATGACATTGATTTAATAAAAAATGTTTAAAGATTTAGGAAAAATCAGGCATTATTACTTGTTCTTTAGTTTTATCTTGATGATTCTAATATTTTGATTGCTGAGTAGGAGTACCTTTAGATAAATGGATTTCAGTACGACTTCCAGTACTTGAAATATTAAATTGGAAAAATTTATATGAAATGATATTTTTATTTATAAGTCCTTGTCAATTAGGTATAAAAATAACACTGAATTAACCTTTTCTCTCTAAACTAAAAATGTGGTAATTATTTCTTTAGAAATATTATTAGGACAAGTAAAATAATCATAAATGTTGTCACTTTTCATATAAAATAGCAACTAATTATAAGGTTTGATAATTAAAAGTTATGTTTACATATCTTAGTAATTTTGTAAATGATATGTTTTCAGTGTTTCACTACTCTTTCACTTAAATTCTTCTTTATGGGAAAACTATTTTATAAGTTACATACTCACTATGAAAAATTTTATTAAAAATGTTTAAATATTTACTATCTAACATTCTTTTAAATGTTTGTATTTCAGTTAAAGGGATCAATGTAGTAGCAGTATATGACACAACTTAATTCTAATTTTTTCCCATAGCCCTACCTACCCTACCACACCCACATATATATAAACTTTGTTTTCTTTCTTTTTTGTTATGATATCATTATTTTTCCCCCTTCATCCTGTTTTTTGTGAGGACTGACTTTGGCTGTTTTGGGAGAAAAATTCAAGACCATACTGTTCACTCTATGCCCACTCAGGAGCACTTTTGATGTCAAGAATGAAAATAAAAGAGAGCAAAAAGCTGCTCTGCCCAGTTTATTGCTTTAATGAATGAGTTAGTGAGAAATGGGAGAAGCGAGATAGGAAGGGTAGTGTAGGAAACACCATGTGGTCCACTCCCAGGGAGCCATGATCTGTACCTATTGCTGGGAGACAACGCCAACATGAAGCCATCATATGGAAATGAAAATAATACACAAATATTGTCTGATT
>PVIR01026990.1:7504-23421 GCA_004026965.1 Petromus typicus
ACATACCATACTGGGTGTGGAGACTCACACCCAGCAGCAACCAGTACCACATACCACAGTGCCGGGCGTGGTGGCTCACGCCTGTAATCCCAGCACTCGGGAGGCAGAGGCAGGAGGATTGTGATGTGAGTTTGAGGCTGAGCTGAGGGCCAGCCTGAACCACAAAGCGAGACCCTGTCTCAAAAAACCTAAAAAAAAAAAAAATATATATATATATATATTATATATATATATATATATATATATATATATATATATATTACTCCTAACCTACCAAACATCGTAGCTTAGCAACACAATACCCGACATGTATTGGTTGTTTATCCTCATGAGAGTGTGGCTGACTGGAAGCTACACTCAGGGCTGCTGTCCACTGTCAAGAGTGTCACATCTCATGTCCCTGAGCCAGGAAGAGATCAAAATTCAAAGTGTGGATCCTACTGAATGCATGTCACATTCATACCACTATAAAGTTGATAAATTGTGATAAGCAGGAGACTATCTCTCTACACGTGCAAATGTATGTGTATAGATTGGGATACACATATGTACAGACACATCGGGGTGTGATATTCAGCTTGGAAAAGAAGGAAATCTTACAATTTGGAATTGAAGTTCATTATGCAGAGCAAAATAAGCCAGATACAGAAAGACCATTCTCCCTGTTTCCCTACTAACGGAATCTAAAAGTCAGCCATCATTTCTTGGAATCAGCTCTCCTCCCCTCTGAGACTGCCATCATGCACATTTGTCCACTTCATAATGTCCATAAGTCCATTAATTATTCTGCACTCTCTTTCATTGGCTTTTCTTTTTGCTTCTCAGGTGTCCTATCTTTGTGCTCATGTATTCTTTCCAAGGCCCTTCTTAGTTGGGCCATCTGGCTGTCACCATGCCTATGATGGTGGGCATGTGTGTTTAAAAATGCTACATATTCTTTTTATTTTTAGTCCTGAATATGCATTATTTTTATAGCCAGGGAAACTTATTTTATGAAGGTAGTGACTAATGAGAGATAGTTGAAATTCTAAAATGAGATCACTGTGCTATGAACTAATTAGGTTACAGAAAGTGAGCTGTGGCACCAAAAGAACCTGAATTTTCCCAGTGTGGCCCAACTCTAGGGTAGCTCACATCTCTGCCCAATCAGGATGGAAGTGGGGAGCAGGCCGAGGAGGGTGCAGGTGAAGGCTTGTGTTCTACAAGAGACATATCTGCACACTCTTCCCACCCACATGGTACCCTTTTCTGCTTCTAGACTAGCAAAGCATCACACAATGTGTTCCAGCCTCTTGAACTTGACCTTGAATGTGGCTACAGACATCACCGAACTTGACACAAACCTCTGCACTACTGGAAAAGGAGCAAAGACTGAGAAATTCTTCTGCCTCTTTTGTGTTCTGGGAAACAAGGTACACACCTCACGGGACTTTTGGTCAGAGTTCTCCATATTGGGAAGCCCTTTCGCCCTGCTTTTGCAACGACCTTTTTGAATAATGCCTCTTTATTTACTCAACCTAGACTTGCTTCAGACATCATATAAATATGAAAGAAAACAAAAAAAAAGCAAAACCTCTGAGTTTCAGCCCAGGGTAAGGACAGAAGCCAGTATGAATATCCACCTGTACACATTGCGTAGTTGAAAATAAGCCACTGCAGTGCTGGAAGCAGCAGCACCCACAGCTCCAGGTGGGGAGCTGTGAATTGTGGGAGGAGACAAAGAGAACGGGGTACTCACCATCTGGGGAAACTCTGGGGAAGAGGACTACAGACACACTGAATCGAAAGAAGGTTCAGTTACTATCAGTGTAAAGCTAGAAAAAAACTTTATTGTATTTGAACTACATCTGTAGAGAAAAAGTGCTCTGGGAGATTAGCTTCAGTTTTGCAAAATCTTTGTGGGATGTTCTTGCTTCCTCAGTTTTTGTTGTCGAGAGAACATTTTTTGTGACAATTTTTTTTTTTGTCTTTCAAGCTCATGTTGTTCTGGTGAAGAGAAATAAGACACTGATCTGGTTTGACACTGTGCAGAGCAGAATTTTAGCTACCTGGAAAAAGTGACGCTTCACCAGCAGGCAGATTATTAAAAGGCACAAACTTTCTAACCATTAAGCAAAAACAAGCTGATGGTTATACTTATTAAGGATAATTATAGCATTTAAGCTCAAGGGCATAAAGTGGCTAGGTAGGTAATTTTCCTTGACAGACAACAAAATTACGCTTAAATATCAGAGAAAGTAGGCAAAATACAGAGCGAGATCGTGGTAGGATGGGCTTGAAAGTTTTCTGAACAGCTTTGCAAAGCTTGAAAGTATTTTCTGTAATTTCTGATTTCCTTCCCAGCTAAGAGCTAGCTTCATCTGAAATTGTGGCCTTTGAGAAATTGAGGACTCGGCTTCCACTCAGGTCTGAGTGTGGGTGATTACGCCGTCTCAGTGAATATCACAAGCCCGTAGCCACTGGCATGTAGTGTGTCCTCCCCATGGACGAGCACATCCAGGAGGAACCTGAGTGGCTGCTGTGGTTCCTCTGGGATGGAGTCAAGTGTTTCTGAACATTAATCAGATAAAGGGCTCGGTGCTTCCCTTAGCAGTGGTTGACCTTCTTCAGGAAGCAGCATGTAAACTTTTTCTTGAGAGCCTTATTTTTCTCATCAGTAACAGAAGGAGTTTGAATTAAACTCCTTGTATAGGACACAGAGTCCCTAAAAAACAATGTGTGGGGGGGAGGGTTGTGCCATGGTTGGTGCGAATTTTCAGATGTGCTGTTCCCTTCTGGCCTTGGTTGTCATCTCTCTGATCTCAGTATGAGTATTATTTTCTCAGGGACCTGCTTCTGCGCAGTCATTCATTTTAATAGTGTCTGGGTTTCCCATCAGCCTTTGAGTTCCAGAAAGGCAGAGACAATGCAGGGATCTGCTCACTCTGCACCCTGTGACCCCCACAATGCTTGGCCCAGAGTAGGTGCCCAAGAAACAGTTATTAGATGCTAACCAGAGAGGAAGACATGGGAGGGAAAATGGAAAAACAGACAAAGGGTGGTTCAACAAGGAGCAAACTGAATAGATGACTTGTTACCATGGTTTTCTCAATGCTGCCACTCAATGGTTGTGACAGGAAGTGCTCTTTCTCCCTTCTGTCCTGCCCTCATTACTCTGCCTTCAAGGCCATCAGCCTAGAGTGTGTCAACTGACATTAGGACAGCGTGGTGGCAGTTCAGTTCATCTGGCTTTCCTACCCCAGGATCTCTAAGCTTACAAACATCTTAGGTGTGTGTGGTGGTGATGCTTGTAATTCTAGCACTCTGGGAGGCTGAGGCAGAAGGATCCCAAGTTTGAGCCCAACCAGGGCAATTTAAGAATTTAGTAAAACTCTGTCTCAAAAAAAAAAAAAAAAAAAAAAGTTGAAATAAAGCTTGGGGATGAAGGTCCTTGATTCAGTTCCCTATATTGTAATAACAAACAAAGAAACACTACTTCATATTAATGAACAAATATTGATTGGTGTTTTTTGTTTTTGTTTTTGTTTTTTTGTTTTTTTTTGAGACAGGATCTCACTTTGTAGTTCAGGCTGGCCCTGAGCTCAGCCTCCAACTCACATCATAGCAATCCTCCTGCCTCTGCCTCCAGAGTGCTGGGATTACAGGCATGGGCCACCACGCCCGGCACTGTGGTATGTGGTGCTGGTTGCTGCTCACGTCCAGTATTATATATGGTTTCTGGGGGATCAAACCTGGGTCCTTGAGCTTGCAAGACAGGCGCCAGAACCACTGAGCTAAATCCCTGGCCCTTGACTGTTTTTTTTAGTCATATCTTTTGCTGATTTATTGTCTGTCCCCAACATTTTAGTGTGAAAGAATTAAAACCTACAGAAAATTTGAAAAAATAGGACTGGGAGTATCCTTTACCTAGTTTCATTAATTACAAACATTTTGTCAACTTGCTGTGTCTTTATTGCTATATGTATGTTTTTTTTCTTTTGCTGAACCAATTGAAAAATAAGTTATAAATATTGTGACATTTTTACCTCTAAAAACATTATCAACTATCTTTTAGGAATAAAAACATTCTCCTACACAGCTACAGTACCGGTATTAGAGCCAAAACACTTAGCATAGAAACAAAAGTCTAACAAACATCCATATTTAAATTTTTCTACTTTTCCCAACAATATTATCACATTGTTCTCTCTCTCCCTCTCTTTCTCTCTCCTTCTCTCTGTAGTTCAGAATTCAGTGAAGAATGGTGAATTGCATTTTCCGGTGCTGCCTACTTCTCCCTTTCCCCAAAACAGTGTCTTTCACATTGCTTTAGTGTTTGTTGAAGACTCGAACAGTCCTGGCGGGTCCAGGGTGCCTGTCTTACAGGAAGTCCAAGCCCGGGTGCCGCACCTCTCTCCCCATCATCACGTGGCCACGCCCAATCAGTGGGGTGGAAAAGTTTGCTCCACCCATGATGGAAAATAGTGGGTGTGACTAGTTGCCAAAGTCACCAAAGTCTCAGCATCACATGATTATAATGTCCATGTGTGAAATGGGAAGAGCAACACTTTCGTCATTAGCAGAGACTCCTCCCTGGTGAATAGTTAGGGCTGTGACAGGTGACAGCTGGGATGTCACTGTGCTCCTAGAAGCAGGAAAACTGTTCCAGAGCTTTTCTTGCCATCTATGTGCAGATCTGAACTGTGAAGGGTGAGGAAGAGAGACTTTGCATCGGAACTTGCTCATGCATAGATGATCCCTTTCTCCTGAGAGTGTAAAAGCCAAGACCTAAACTTTGTTTCCACTGCAGAAGAGGCTGGCTGACTTCACAGTCTCCCAGAGGTGAGGGGGTGTTGTCTTCAGGATGCCCAGGAAGAAGCCGTTTCTTCAGGAGCCATTATGTCTTCCTGTCCCTCTCACATAAATCACCCCAGCAAGGCTCCTGACACCTCAGCAGAGAAAGGGGTTTAGAGCTCGGCTTTTGTTGCCAAAAGATGCCGCTTGTCTCAGGTTTGAGGAAGGGAACAGATGTTTCTAAACAATTGCTAAACCAACTCCACCATCCTGGGGCATCCATCTGGAAAGAGTGATTTCACACTTAGGGCAGGGATGGTATGAGGAAAGGAAGAAGGAAGGCAGGCAGAGTGTGGAGGAGGCAGAGATACAGCTCAAGAGTCAGCGGTTACATTGGCAGAAGTGTGTGTGTGTGTGTGTGTGTGTGTGTGTGTGTGTGTGTGTGATATCAGGGATCGAACTCAGGCCCTTGTGCTCCCAAGGTAGGTGCGGCATCACTTGAGCTAAACCCCCAGCCCTACATTTGCAGGAGTTTTCAAACCAGTTAACACTGTGTTGGTACCTTGAAAGCAATACTTTAGGAAATCAGCTGCATTACTTATGAGGGTAGTCTGGAAAATGCAGCAGGTCAGTTGGCTTGAAATGTAACCTGAAAGCAAAGCGGGAGGCATCACAATCCCAAACTGGAAGTTGCATTACAAAGGTACTATGATAGAAACAGCGTGGTCTTGGCACAAAAACAGGCATATGGGTCAATGGGACAGAACAGAGGAAGCAGAAAAACAACATCAGGCAAGCCATCTATTTGATGTTTGACCTATGGGCCAAAGACACATCCTGGAAAAAAGATAGCCTCTTGAATAAATGGTGCCAGGGAAACTGGCTATCCACAGCAGAAGACTGAGTCTCTCACCATGTACTAAACTAAAATCAAAATGGGTCAAAGATCTAAATGTTAAAACAGAAACCCCGTAATCGGTTGGAAGATAAAATAGAACTCTCGTAGACGCAGACATAGGAAAGGATTTTCTCAACAGACTCTCAATGGCACAAGAAGTATTACCAAGAATCAACAAATGAGTTCATATCAGGTTACAAGTTTCTGTACAGCAAAGGAAATAGCCAGCAGAGCTGTTGAGTTTCCCAAAAGACAGTGAAGTCCTCAAATATGGCACAGCATCCCATTGTACCACGGTTACTTGCCCAGCGGCGTGCCAGGCAGATGGTGGCATCCAGTAGTGCAGGGAGAGCTGGGCGGCTGCCTCAGTCTCAGGGCTGTTAGGCAAGGGTTCGGTGAACTGCAGAAGCTCTCAGGGTCCTGTGCCAGCCACAGTGGCCTGGGACCCTTACTCGCTCCTCCATGCCCAGCCAGTTCTCAGCAGCGGGTTGACTCTTTTACCCTCTGCTGCTCTCTGAGGTCCGGAGCACACTCTGCTGTGTGGCTAAGTGTGCACCTGGAGCAGGTTAACTGACTCAGCCATGCAGGTGCAGGCTGCTGAGAGCCAGCTCTTCAACGCATTGTTTGCTGATGTTTTTCAAAAGCCCAGCTGAAAGACAGTTGTGGCTGACGAAGGACGCGGGAGCCACACTTTCTCATTTGTCTCCGATGAGAGGCCAGAGTTGTCCATCTGTCCCGGTCTCTTGCTGGCACTCAGGAGGGTTATTGCTAAACTTCCGTTCCATGCAAGGCCTCCAAGTCAAGTGTCTGAGCAGCGGGACACCTTCTGAGAAATATGTCACCTCCCAGAGGTTTTGTCATTTTGTGACTATTAGGGTGTTCCCCAGATCATTCCTGCTGGGGATCAAACCAGGTCCTTGCACACAGTAACTGAGCGCCGCACCCTTGTTCCCTCAGCGAGCACTCTTTAGGACAATCAAGGAATGCGAGGAACAGACCTGTGAGGCTGCTGCGGGTTTAACATGGCTCAGGATGTTATAGAGAACATTTTTTTTGTGAGAACAAGCACACTCTAAAATAAGCACAATCCAGGCGTGGCAACACATGCCTGTAATCCTAGTGCTCCGGAGGCCGAGGCAGGATAGTTGTGCATGTAAGGCCAGCCTGGACTGCAGAGTGAATTCAAGGCCAGCCTGAACTACACAGCAAGACCCTGTCTCAAAGGAAATAAAAGTACACTATGGGCATACAATAAACAGGCAAGCTAGTCACATAGCCATTTCTTAACACTACCAAGTGTTATATATGATACAGAACTGTGCATGCCATGCTTTCACAGATTGGCAGTACATATGGGTTGATTTAGATCAGCAACAGTACAAACTTACAAGAGCTCTGATGCCACCAGGAGAAGTTACTCTTCTCTTTCTTTCTTTTTTGGGTATCATATCTTTTTTATTAGTGTATATTGAGTATACAGATTAATGACTTTTATCTTGGCAGATTTATAATACACATGACATACTTTGATCATTTCCAACCTTCTTGTCATTTTCTTTGTACTCTCCTATGTATGTATGTGTTTCTCTATCTATCTATCTTTTTTTTTTTTTTTTTTTGAGCAGGGTCTCACTTTGTAGTTCAGGCTGGCCCTGAGCTCACTGTGTAGCTCAGGCAAGCCTCGAGCTCACAGCAATCCTCCTGCTTCTGCCTCCCAAGTGCTGGGATTACAGGTGTGAGTCACCACGCCTAGCACTGTTGTTTGTGATTACCAGGGATCGAATTTAGGACCTTGCACTTGCAAGGCAGGCAACAGAACTACTGAGCTAAATCCCTGACCCCCATCCTATGTATATTTTTGAGACTGAGTCTGACTGTGCAACCTAGGCTGGCCTTGAACTTAGAACCCTCCTGCCTCAGCCTCCCAAGTTCTGGGATCACAACCATGTGATAGCTGCTTTGACACATGACTTTAAAGCTTGTTTGACTGCTCTGCAGAGGGAGGGTTGGTGGGCACATGAGTTAGAGCTGAGAAGGCTGTGGCAGTTATCTAGGAGAGTGGTAGTGGTAGCGATGGGCTGGGTTTGTCTTTGGAGGCAGAATTGACAAGACTGCTTGTTGGGTTTGGATGTTGGGGGTAAAGGGAGAAGAGTGGGCTGGAAAAGATCCATAGCTTCTGGCTTAGTAGCTGGATGGACAGTGATGCTATTTCTTGAGATGACAGAGAAGTATCAGGTTTGAGAGTAAGAGAAAGACTTCAGTGGCATATGCCTGCAACTCCGGCACTTAGGAGGCTGCTGTAGGAAGACTGTATGTTTGAGGCCAGGTTGAGCAACTTAGCAAGTCGAGGCTGGCCTGCCCTGCACTGTCACCAGAACAATCCAGGTGGTGCAGCATTGTGAATGCTGCCTGGGGCGTCTCCATGGAGGCAACAAGGTGTTTGTGCATGCAGAGTCTGGGAGAGAGAAAGCCTGAGATAAAAATGTGGGAAATTTTGGCACAGGTGCATTGATCCATGGTGGTGTGAGATCACATAGAGAAAGTAGGGGAAGTAGAGAGAAAAGGTCCCAGGACACAGCAGCCCAAAGGGGCCCCAGCACATGGAGAGGAAATGGAGAAAGGAAGCCCAGCAAAGGGTCAGTAAGAGGAGCTGCCAGGGGGCTAGGAAGAAACCCAGGAGAAGGCGGCATTGCAGATGCCAGGGAGGGTGCGGCTCTAACGTGAAAGTTCAACTGGGAGGAGAGGGGCAGAGAAGTCAGTGAGGTTTGGGCAGAGAAACAACCACATGCCATTGTCTTTAGCAGCATGGAGACGCCACGAACCTGCCACATGCCATTTCCCTGGAGAAGTGGGACGGATAGAAACTAGTCACTGAGTCACAGAGAGAAGAGGCGAGGAGGTGGGGACGGTTGGAATAGACACCTCTGGTTGGAGGATTGGAGGGGAAGTGGAGCAGAAAAACAAGTTCTCCAAGAAGTTTTCTGGGGAGAGGAACAGAGGAATTGTGTTCTTGGTGGCTGGCACCCTTCCCCAGTGTGCGGAGGAACGGATCGGTCTGACTGGCCGGGCTTTGTTCTCTTGTCTGGGTAGAGCACTGTAGCGCTAAATTTGCAGCCCACTCATAAGAACTGAGGCCTTTGAAGCATGCATTATTTTACCGGCTCAACTTTGTGTCCCTATTTTGCCTTTTGAACCCACACTTTGAACTAAGCCCATCCTGTTGATTTTATGTATCATTTAAAAATATTTTCCAGGGTCAGGGATGTACTTCAGTGGCTCTGTGCTTGCTGGCAAGCACAAGGTCCTGACTTTGATCCCTAGTACAAAAGATATATATATATATATATATATATATATATATATATATATATATATTCTAAATAATATAGATAAATTATCTGAGCATACAGGCAGATTATTTAATGAGCCCAAAAGTTATTCAAGGCTTTAATGTTATCTTTATCAAAGATTAATCTCAATAAGTTTCAATGCTTGGATTTATTCTTTTTTTTTTTGAGACAGGGTCTTGCCTGGTAGTTCAGGCTGAACTTGAACTCACTGTGCCACCCAGGCCAGCCTTGAACTCACAGCATTCCTCCTGCCTCTGTCTCTGGAGTGCTAGGATTACAGACATGCCAAGCCCAGCATTGAGGTGTGTGGTTACTGAGAATCAAACTCAGGACCTTGTGCTTGCCAGGCAGACACCGGAACTACTGAGCTAAATCCTGGGTCCCTGGATATATTCTGATAGGTATGGAGTAATGTAATTCTCGGCCCCAGTTCCATTTGGTTTCGTGTTCAGACACATCCACACTGTCGCAGTAGCTGAGGCACAAGCAAGATCCCTGGTGAGCTCTGAGCTGGGGGCCTGGCCTGTTTTGGCATCTGATCTGCACAGGCCATGAACACAGTGGACAATGCGCTGCAGAAACACGAAGCACTTCGGCTTCATCATGGGTGCTCACAGCCTGAGAATATGCTAACAATGTTAGCTCTGTTCAGGGTCTCAGTGGAGTCCGAGGGTCCTTGTGTCTAATGCGCCAATGCCTCAGGTCCATGGACCATATTTGGAGCAGTGAGGACCACTTGGGGCTGTCTTCAGGGCCCCACGATGGGCCGCCTCAGTTTCGTGAAAGTATCATAATCGAGGATGCAGTCACCCCACCAGGGTTAATACAAGGAACTACTTGGAATACAAACTTCTGCTCTGAATTTGAAGGCACAGCTCATTTGTGAGAGTTTCATGACTTTCCGTCTTGTTCACTTGGAGATGTAGGCTGGCGTCCATCTTGGCTTTCCCCATTAGACTTGCAGCGGGAGCCTTCCTCCTGGGCTATGTTGCTTCTCCCTCCCTTTGAGCGACTCCTGTGTGGCCTCAGGACCCCAGGTGAGAGCCCAGTTGCTTCAGAGGCTCTTCCGGCTGAGAAGTCTGGTGCTGGTGGGAGTGAGGGTGGCTGTGGGGGCTCATTGTGGACAGATTCACCCTTCACAATGACTGGCAGAATCCTGGGTAAAAAGATGACACAGGTGTCTTTTAGGCATCCCTGTGGGGTTATAATTCCATTTTTGGTAAGTTTCGAAGTCAGGCATTATGACGCTCCATCTTTGATCATTGGGTCAGAATTGCTTTGGCTTTTGGAATATTTGTAGTTGAATTTTTTTTGTTGTTGTTTTGTTTTGTTTTTGAAGTAGGGAGATTGTACTGACAACTTGTGGATGCAAGGCAGGCAGCGACGCGATTGAGCTAAATCCCCGGCCCTGCATTTTTTTTTTTAAACAAAAGAAACTCCATTTTTAGAAGCAGGACTGATTCTGGAAGCCCAGGGCCCCAGGAAATTTTGGCTTAAAATAGAGGAGATGGCTGCTCATTGCTTCCACCCTTGATCCCCGGGTCTCTACTTTGTGTTGAGAGGATGGTGCAGCGCCCCACCCCCACGCAGCCCCTGGGTTCCATGTTGTTAAAGCAGCTTTGCAGCAGGAGGATTTGATAATTAATCTGTCACGGTGTCACCATGGCAACATATTTATATACCTCAAATGCCACGAGCCCAGGGGGCCAGGATTTGAAAACCTGCTTTACCCGGTGCCATCGCTAGTGATTAACAAAGGATTATGTTGTAGCACACAGGGCAAGCTGGCTGGTTCCAGGGCAAAGAAGGCTTAGGGATGGAGTGTCCATGTCCCTCTCCTCCCTCTGATAGGGGCTGAGGTTTCAGTAAGGATTGAGGTCCAGCACCACAAAACTACCCCAATGTCATCTCTTCTTCTCTCCCTTCTCTCTGCCTCCTCTCCCTCTGCTGTCCTCCCCTGTGAGGAAGGCAGGAGTGAAGACCCAGCCCCATGAGGCCAGAGGTACGATTTTCTGAGGATGGGACATGAGCAGGTACCTGGGAGGGTGTGTGCAGAGCTCAGAGGTCTGGGCCAGCTGGTCCCCAGTAGGGAATGAAGCCCGAGAGTCCAGGAGAAGGGATAGACAGGAGAGCACGACCACAGCCCAGGAGGAAGAGGGAAAACCAGAGAGGTGTCAGGAAGAGAAGCGGAGAGGTAGGGGACACAACCCACCTTGCAGAAGCATGGTAGGGCCTGGTGGCCAACCTGGGAGTGCTGTGGGGCCAGAGGTGGGTGGCCATGAGCGGCTGTGCAGGGGACAGCTGGGCTGGCAGATGAGGGGACACACGCTACTCACATACTGTGTAGGGTGAAGAAAGGACTGCTTTGGACTAGGAGTCAAGAACCCTGTGTGAATATGAAACGTGTCCCCTGCCCCTGCAATATATATCTTTCCCTTCAACTTTATCTGTAAGTATCTACTGGCCTCCTTGTCTTGTTCCTTTGAGGGTAAGAAGTTGGTACCCAGACTTCCTTCCACTTCTCCTTGTTTAGCTGTTACTAGTGGCCCAGCTGGATACTCGTGGGGCAGAGAGTGAACTCTCTGCTGGTCTAACCTTGCACATGGCTGTTACCTGGCCCTTGTCCAGGTCAGGAACTCCAGAGCCCATAGAGACTCATCGGGTGGTTCTCCAGACCCCAGGCCTCCTGGACTCCTTGTCACTGGACAGCGATGCTCCACCAAGTCCTGAGATTAGTCTGCCAACTTTGCTTCCCCACCCGTTCCCCGGTTTCCAATCCTTGCCTTGCTATGTCTGTCATAGTCTCCAATTATTTTCAAGGGTGTCTTGACATGCAAGAGATATTCAAAGCAAAAACTTGTTAAATAATTTAGTTCATGAAAGTGTCCCCTCAGGGTACTTCCAGGGATGGATGAAAATCAAACAATGGGACCCAGTGCCAATCCATGACTGAAATTAGTGCCATTAATCTTATAAAGGAATGATCACGGGCAGCAAAGCTCTAACAGCCCCTCTGGACGATCTGGAGCCTCTTGACGGTTGTGAAATGTGGGAACTGAGGATGGAACTTGCCCATTTCTGGATCTGGGAGAGAGACACCTTTGAAACTGTATGTATCTGATAGCTTTGATCCTCCCAGCCAGAGATAAAGACAAGATGAAGGAGGTGTGATTAGCCATATTATTTATACTTAGTGGAGCCTCCATTTGAGGGAGGCCTCTTGTGTAAAGTGCTTCAGGCACTGCTGATTTAAAGTAATTTCACTTCTCCATGCTTCACTTCTGGGCAGAGGATGAAGGCCTGAGACAGCTCGGAGATAATCATTGTCCTCCAATTTAAAGTACTCATTAGACAGGTTTAGCGGGAACATACATTCTCTTTAGAGTTTGGCTTCTAGGAGAAATTATATCTGTCACAGAAATGCGTGTGTCTCAGTTACCTAGGACTTTCAGTTTTTGAGTGATTCTGCCCTATTTAAACTTTAATATGGAGCACACTGGCTGAGTCTTAGCCAGCTTGGAAAAAGAGGGCAGAGTGTGGGGGCCGGCACTGGTTTTTCCAGAGGGTTTCCATTAAGACAAGTGATTCAATATACAAAATGCCTCATCAGTATCACCTGATTGTGGAGAAAGCAGTGGAATGATCATTTCAAATTTGCATGTGTATCAGTGACCCCTGGAGAACTTGGTAAGACAAGGATTGCTGGTCCCCAGTGTTGAGTTTTTGATTCAGCAGGTCAGAGCTGAGAAATGAAAATCTGTGTTTCTATCAAGTTCCTAGGTGATGCTAGTGTAGATAGAAGATATCCATATTCTGAGTGCCACTGAAGTAATACAGTGGGTCTCTAGGACCTAAGATTCTGAAAAACTTGGAGCAATAAGATTCCAAGCAATAAGATTGCCAGGTTTTCTTACTGTGATATGGATTGCTTCAAATCTATCTGTGCAAGAGGTAGACCAGAAGTCCTGCTTGATGATTTATTTTAAAAAACCTTTTTATTATGAGATAATTTCTCTAGAAGGTTTTAAAAAATTTACAGGGAGATCTCATGGACTTTTCACCCAGGCTCTGTTAGCAGCTTGCAAATTAGTTCAGCAGTTGCCCTACATGTGCTCATTTGAATCTACATATGTAAACAGCTCAATGCAATTTTTTCTCATGGGTGGCCCTTAAGATATTCAACTACACTGTCCCTGCAAGACTCCTCATGCTGCTCCTTAATTGTTACATTCATTCCCCTCCCTAATCCCTATCCTTAAGCCCTGGAAACCACTAATCTGTTCTCTATCACTATCATTATGTTACTATATTTCACAAATGCTATGTAGATAGAATTAAGAGGTATATACACTTCGATACTGGCTTTCTTCATTTAGCATAACTACCTCAAGGTTCACTCACATTCTCATGTGTATCCACAATTTATTCCTTCTTATTGTTGAGGAGTATTGCATGGTAGGACCAACCGAACATGGTAGGACCAACCGAAGTCTGTTTAACCATTTACTCTTTGAAGAACATTTGGGTTGTTTTCAGTTTGGGAATGACACAAATAAAACTGCTCTAAACATTTGTGTACAGGTTTCTGTATGAAAATAGTTGTTCTCTTCTTTAGTCTATATATCTGAGATGAAATTTCTGGTCAGATGATGAGACCATTTTCAGTTATAAAAGGAATTTACAAATTATTTTACAAAGGGACTACACCATTTTCTTACTACACCAGTAACTGATAGAATGACCTTGTTGCTCTGCATCCTCAGCAGTCTCTGGCATTATCACTGCTTTCCATTTTAGCCATTGTGATAGACATACAGTGACATCTCAGTCTGACTTTAATTTACATTTCTCTAATGCTTAATGATGTTGAATGTCTTTTCATGTATGTAGTTGCCCTCTGTATCTTCTTTAGCGAATATCTGTATCTTCTATTTTCTAATTTGCCTGTTTTGTTTTTGTTTTAAGATTCCACATATAATACTTGTCTGAGCTAGAAGTGCTTTCTTCTTCTTCAAATTTTAGGGAGATATTGTACAAAATTTGCTGGAGGATAGTGTGTAATATCTCCAAATATTTGGCAAAGTTCTCTAGTGAAGCCATCTTGCCCTGGAATACCTCTTCTGAGAGGTTTTAAATTACAGACTCAGTTTCTCAAATAGTTATAATATAATGGTAGTTAGAGGCTACTTTCCTGAAAGTACTGGCCCTTCGCTTGGGCTTGCAGGTGAGGCTCGAGGGATCCATAAAAGAAGAATGAAAACTTGGTGCCTCGGTCTTAATTTTGTGTCTCCTCTTTTCTATTTGCTTCAACTTTGGGTCAGATTCCTGCTCAGTCATATTAATCTTTAAAAGGTGTTTGTCTAAAGCTGTTAATCATCTCCCTTTGTGTCTGAAAGGACTAAGATGAGAGTAACTGAGATATTCTCAGGATTCTCAAGCACATCATAACCAGCCATTCTCTTTCACAGCGTCCCATTCCAGAGCGTTGCAATGGACCCTAAAGTCTCGGTGATGGCCCTCAGTTGGAAAGAGCTGGCTCCGGCTTGCTTTTCTGCCGTGTGCTTTACTGCGAGTTCTTCTCTCTTGCAGTCACTTTGGACTGTAGGGCCAAGTATGATGGATGAACATCTTGCAGTACTCAAAACTATCCTCTTCCAGACAATAGCTTCTTTTCTTTTCCTATCGTACTTTCCTTCCCTCCCTCCATCCTTCCTTTTCTTCTGCCCTTTTATCCCTGTCTCTCCTCACTCAGAACCTCATCACTGCCAGATTTTAAAAAAATATTATTTTTTCTTTTTGAGTCAGGGTCTTGCTAAGTTGCCTGGACTGGGCTTGAACTTGTGATCTTTGTGCCTCAGCCTCCCTGAGTGCTGGGGTAACAGACACGCACCATCACACTCAGCTGACAGCAACTTTCTTCTTTGCTCTTTGTTTTTCTTTTCAAGGTCAGTGTAGTTCAGGCTGGCCTTGAACTCCTTTTGAGGTCCAGTGTAACCTTGAATTCAAGGTGATCCTCTGTCTCGGCCTCACAAGTGCACACCAGGATTATGATGTGCACCACTACACCCCACAGGAGAGCAAAGTTCTTGTTGTTGCCAAGCAAGCTCCAGAAAGATGATCTTCAGCAAACATCAGCTGAGCCACACTCTGACCAACACTGTGTGACTGTGCTCTTCTCGCCATACAACCTGGGAGCTCTCATTGACCCCAGAGAGACAGGCTGAGGGGCTTTCCCCATCTTCCCAGTGTGGCTCTATTGAATAGAGTCCTTTCTAAATTCTCACCAGTACTTCTTTGATTTGATGTTTGGGGAGAATGGCTGGACATGATCTGTTGGAACTCCCTAAAGTGAGGCCTTACCTCTGGCCTAGAGCAAAAATAAAGCTTTGCTCTAACATCTATTTGCTATCAATTTAACCACCCTTCCTCTTTAACAATTAGTGATTATACATTATGTCTTTTTTCTAACCTTTTACTTTCAATTTATCTGTGTTGTTATGTTTGGATTGTGCTTTGTTAGACAGCCAACAGGTCATACTGTGCTGACGATTTTGTACTTTATTTGGTGTTTTTAGGCACTTACATTTAAAGTAGTAGGGCTGGGTGTATAGTTCAGTGGAAGATGATTTGCTTAGAATGTGTGCAAATTGAGTTTGATCTCCCCCCCTCAAAGTGTAATTATTGATGTGTTAAGGTTTATTTTGTTGACTGTATGTTCTTGCTTTGTTATCCTGTTATCTCCTTCTTCCTGGGAGTTAGTTGGACAGTTTTTGAGTTCCACTTTCATTTACCTATCATTTCTTTTTTTTTTAGGTTTTTTTGAGACAGGGTCTTGCTTTTGGTTCAGGCTGACCCTGAGCTCAACCTCAAACTCACATCACAGCAATCCTCCTGCC
>PVIR01026991.1:0-23179 GCA_004026965.1 Petromus typicus
TCACAGCAATCCTCCTGCCTCTGCCTCCCGAGTGCTGGGATTACAGGCGTGAGCCACCACGCCTGGCACTGTGGTATGTGGTACTGGTTGCTGCTGGGTGTGGGTCTCCACACCCAGTATTGTTATGTGGTTACCGGGGAATCGAACCCGGGCCCTTGTGCTTGCAAGACAGGCGCCGGAACCACTGAGCTAACTCCCCGACCCCCAAAGACAAATAATTTTGGAAAACTTTTCATCAGGATCTAAAGGCACCTGTTGTTCTTATTTTTTATCTTTTTGGATGCTTGCATTTTATTGTCTCTTAGGCTACAAGTTCCATGTTGTTTTTAATATCATCTCCCTCTCACTTTGTTTCCGAACTTCGTCTTTTATCCCATTGAGTTTTTCATTCCAAAAGAGAGGCAACAAACATTAATAAGAGTGCTTCAGAATTGTCATTTTGGCGTGAAACAACTTGGCTTAAAGTATTTTTATTTAGTATAATATACTTGGAGTAAGCTTATATAAACCAATTTGATTTTAACTCCATGAAATGGCTGAGCAGCTGTCATGATATTAGACACAGTAGCCCTGTGCACCTTTCGTGATGTAAGGCCAGCACCTCCCAGTAGCACCTGCAGTCTAATTTTATTGTTGCTCTCCAGGTCCCGTCTGTCTTGCTAGCTCCAAGTCACCTCATGGCTCTTCTAACGCTCGGAATTAACTCTGCCATGGTCCTGGATTGTGGGTATAGGGAAAGCCTGGTGTTGCCTGTATCCTTTTTTTGTCAACCACTTCTGTAGTTTTTATTCTGGTTTAAAATAATGTTAAAGGTATTTTTTATTGTATTAAAGTGTCTGAGGTGATCCTGTACAAATACGAGTTGCCATGTGATAACAGTTCATAGCATTAAGACTTAAGTTTACTTTTTGTAGAAATTACCATTATGACTTTGTCCCAGTGGACATGCCAGAAGTAGATCTCATCAATGTTAAGTTCAGTTTTCAAGAGAAACCTCAGCTAATCAGAAGGCATCAAAGAAGTCAACTAGAATGGTTACATTCTAGGAAAAAATCATAGAAAGGTAATTGAAGAAATGAAATATGAAGGCTCAGATCGGGTGTGGTGACTCACACCTGTGATCCCAGCACTCGGGAGGCAGAGGCAGGAGAATTGCTGTGAGGCCAAGGCTGGCCTGGGCCACATAGTGAGTTCAGGGCCAGCCTGAACTACAAAGTAAGCCACTCTCAAAATACTAAAAAAAAAAAGAAGACTCAGTTAAGAAAATCAAAGCTTAATGGCATTATGAAATAAACTTTAAAATAACTGAAAAATTTACTAGAATAAGGAAATAGTTTTTTCCTCTATCTCCAGAGGTTGCCATTGAAACAATGCACCATTTTAGGAGTTGAGAGTTTGGAGTCCAAAATACTAAATACAAAGGCCTTTGAGTTCACTTCCTGGTACCGCCACCACCACCACCAAAAAAAAGTTAATCACCAAAGTTGATCTAGACCAGTACTGTAAAGAATGAGGAAAATATTGAGATCCAACACTCCTAAAAAAGTAGTATTCTTGACTCCCTTATAGATATATGAAGGGATCCCAGTACTGAATTGCTGGGGAGCTCTCCCCCTAGGAGGAAAAGCCCTGCACAGGTAAGTGTTCTGGAATCCTCTCAGCCTGTGCCGCACAAGCAGGGCTCTTGGGTTTGTGGGTCAGCGGAGGGTTTGTAAGACGGACATTTAATTTAACAGTTCTGTTCTGGGTTAGTTTTTTTGTTTTGTTTTTTTTTTAGGTTTTTTTGAGACAGGGTCTCGCTTTGTGGTTCAGGCTGGACCCTGAGCTCAGCCTCCAACTCACCTCACAGCAATCCTCCTGCCTCTGCCTCTCGAGTACTGGGATTACAGGCGTGAGCCACCACGCCCGGCACTGTGGTGTGTGGTTGCTGCTGGGCAGGAGTCTCCACGCCCAGTATTGTATGTGGTTAACTGGGGATCGAACCCCGGCCCTTGCGCTTGCAAGACAGGCACCGGAATCACTGAACTAAATCCCCGGCCCCTGTTCTGGATTAGTTTTAAGGGCATTCAACTTTTCAGGATAAAACTATTTTTATTTAAAACATCATAATCTGCAATGAAAAGTATTCAGAGGGCCAAGGATGTAGCTCAGTGGTGCCAGTGCCTGCCTTGCAAGTGCGAGGTCCAGGGTTCGGTCCCAGGTAACCACATACAACAATGCCAGGCTGAGGACTCACACCCACCAGCAATCAGTACCACTACCACAGTGCTGGGCATGGTAGCTCATGCCTGTAATTCCAGCAGTCGGGAGGTGGAGGCAGGAGGATTGCTGTGAACTCAAGGCTGAGTTCAGGGCCAGCCTGAACTATAAAAGGGAGACCCTGTTTTAAAAAAAGAAAGTACTCAGGAAAGGATATCAGTGCCAATAGTTTAATTTCAGTAACTTTCAAATTCCAGAGAGTTGGAAACTCAGCTGCTGGAACAGTGTACTGTGGACACCAGCGCTGCTAAGGAACAGAGCCTTCCCTCCGTGATGGGTGAGTTCACGCGGAGCTGTTCGTGGGGGTGTGCGCTCTTGTCCTGCCTTTGAGCTGGGTTTCCGACCCGCTCTGTGTCTGTGCTGCTGCCCTGTGGTGTGGTCGGGTAGCTTGAGGCACTGGACATTAATTACACTGTTGGTGTCACTGCCTCCCGCCCCACTCTGAGGAGCCAGCTCTGCTGCTAAGTGATGTTTGGGCTGGTCGTGCTTTTCACGGCTTTGACGCGGTGGAGCATCCTGTGATCTTCCAGTGCCCTCTTCCGTGGTGTCACGGTTCTCTTGTGGGGCTGTAATTTCTAAGGACTTCTTGGTGTCCTCTGTTGCTGTCTTCTCTGCTATCTCCCAGGGCCCAGTTTGGTTCCTTTTCCTGCTGGCTTTTTCTAAGTGATCACATCTGCTCCCGTGACGTCAGCGACATCCATGTGCTGTTGATTATTAGATGTGGCGCTCAGCCTGACCCTTCAGAGTTATCTTCCTGTTTCCAGCTGCTTATGAAATAGAAGTTATTTGTCACCTGTGCCTTTGAACTTAAGACTTCCAAAAGTGAACACAGAACCACTTCCTCATCTTTATTTCCTTTACTCATTGTCAGATAGAAATAGCAGCAGCATCCTTAGATCTCATTTTAGAAAGTTAGACGTTAGCAGATTCTTCGGTTATCCCTCTGAAATCTTTCCGGATCTCACTCTCCCCCGTCTTGTGCACTAATGAACGTCTGGAAACACTGCTTGGTCTCCGCGATGGCCGGCGGGCCTCTCAGAGCCTCTGTGCTCACCAGCTGCGCGCCGTGCACACGCGCTGTCGGGCTTCACCTGAGACTGACCTTGCCGGATTATCGCAGCGGCCGCTCACTGCTCAGTCCCTTCGCGTGGCCAGGAGCAAAGTCCACACAGTCCTCTTCACCATGCTCTCCTGCCTGAGAATTTGTGTTCTTGCAAGTTAAAGTCCAAATTATGTGTTCGTTACACAGGTTTCTTCATAGATTGACTGTTCTTCCTTTTAGCCTGAACTACTTTTGCTTCTTGTTTCAGCTAGATTCTTCTTAAAGTTCTTCAGCACCAAAAGTTCTCCTTACACAGTCCTGTGCTTTCATTCTATTTTGGTTTTTTCACCCAGGATGGTTTTCTTTAGCTAGATAGGGTTTGCAGAGAGGTTGTTGGGTTTTTTTTTTTTTTTTTTTTTTTTTAGGTTTTTTGAGACAGGGTCTCGCTTTTTGTGGTTCAGGCTGGCCCTGAGCTCAGCCTCAAACTCACATCACAATCCTCCTGCCTCTGCCTCCCGAGTGCTGGGATTCCAGGCGTGAGCCACCACGCCCGGCACTGTGGTATGTGGTACTGGTTGCTGCTGGGTGTGAGTCTCCACACCCAGTATTGTTATGTGGTTACCGGGGAACCGAACCTGGGCCCTTGCGCTTGCAAGACAGGCGCCGGAACCACTGAGCTAACTCCCCGGCCCAAGTTGTTGGGTTTTTTTGTTGTTTTGTGAAACAGTCTCTCTGTGTAACCAAGGCTGGCAATCTTCCTGCCTCAGCCTCCTGAGTCCTGGATCACAGCACAGGTGTGTGTCACCACACCTGGCTTTTTTTTTTTCTTTTTGTGCTTGCCAGGTAGGCACAGTGCCTTTCAGCTACATCCTTGGCCTGCCAGTGATTTTTTTTTCACATATGTGTTGGGTTACTAAAGTACTTACTGACCGCTATTTATTATCACAGGAGAAATAAGCAAAGTTGATACTTAATATTTTACAAAAGAAAAGTAATTCATCTTTAAAGTCCTAGATTTCTTCTGAGAACTTTGTTACAAAATGGCAGCAAACGCCTTTAAAGGATAAAACATTTTCATTGTCAGTCCTGTTTAATGCTAGTTAGCCTCTACTTTAAAAGCTTTTTTTAATGAAATTTGTGCAACTGTACTATCCTATACCACTTTTTGTAGCCTGGTTTCTATTTCTATGCTTTCTCTTGGCTTTAAATGGCAAAATTATTTCCTAAAAGCAAAATTAAGTTTTGTATTTGATTTTTAAAATTGTAGTCATTACATTTTTAAATTTCCAGAATAAAAATGGAAAGTACATATAATTTGTTAGATTATTTTAAATTATGATTAAATTTTTATAATTTTAAATAAAATTTCTATTTTAGGTTCAGTTCCAGAAGGTATCTTAGAGGACATTAAAGGTAAACTAAGTTCCTATTTTTGTCCCTTTGTTCTTTAGTGTTAGTTTGGAGGGCGTATGTTTCTAACAACATACAGAAATAGAAAAGATACTCACTATGTAATATCGTAAAACCATTTCTTGCATAAGCTATCAAATAATGCAATAAAATTTCTACTTTCTCTTCAGATTCATTATTTGTGATGCATTGTTGAGACTGACTCTTAATTATGTGTGGGATACACAAGGTTACTATGGCTCTAATAGTTTACACAGTATGAAGTAAAGTTGAATTGCTGAAGAAAGTCACTAGTTGTAGAATTTTTCTTAATTCTAGTTTTTTTATGCTTTCCATAAGGTTAGTCATATTATTGACTGTTCATACATTCTAGAGTTGGAACTACAGTTTATTGGGTTCACTTTAATAAAATATATGACTTACACTTTGATGTATCAAGTGGACTTTTCTGATAATGTTCAAATTAGGTTTTCTGTTTTTATTCACTAAAGCAAAGGCATTTAAAATATAATTCATGTTCTTCAGTATGAGTAGGGTCATGTAAAAATTCATATTTTAGAATTGTTAATAGACAATTAGGCAGTAATGACTTTTAGAGGGACTTGGGAATAATTTGTCCAGTGAGGGCCCTGAGATACTTAGTGATCTGTTCAGTGTCACAGATGGGTCGTGTTAGGTTAGCGCTGCAGAACAGATTGATGTGATATAACTGACAGCTTTAATTATTGTAAACTGGTTGTCAGTTAAAATCGGGCCTGTTGCATAGCACAAATAATAGATCAAACGAGTTTATCTCAAATAAAATGAGAAGTCACCTTCTTTTTTCCCCCAGTATCATCTGTGATGTAACAGCTGTTGACCTGTGTCTCCTGTGTGTCCTCTAGTTTGTGAAAAGATATTTCAATTTCCTGTCAGATTGGCAGAAATTTGAAACATAGATTCCCAGCATTGGTGACATTGTGGAAAAATGAATATTTCTCGGTGTTAGTAAGGATTTTAAAGTCACTTTTTTTCAAAGCAATCTGTGATACTTATTAAAGTTAGAAGCACTTGTTCCATCTAATTGAATGATATTTGATGGCTTTATAGTAACACCATGCAGCTAATAAAAAAGCTGAATATATTTATCTATTGTTCCATAATGTTGAGAATAAAAAATGTGGCTAAATAATAATGTATAAGAGGAATCCATCTATCTGAAAAAAACAAATACAACACGTACACTGTCCTACCAGATCCTTTCATAATTTATGTATGCTAATGTGGCTTACAAGCAGTTTAACCCGCTCATCTGATTTCATGCATCAACATCAGTTTTGTCCCTTTAAATTTTCCTTACCTATTTCTCGAAATAACTTAAAGCAACTTACTATAAAAAAACTCAGAACAGAAATAAATAGTGTTCAAAATGTAAAAAGTGATATAGTAAAAGGAAAGTGGTAGGCAGGGTTAGAGTGTGTTATGAGGGGGAGATAATTATAGCAAAAACAAACCCCAAACTTTTAAGAAGATTGCATTTCAACTAAGAGTAAAGCTTAGCTTTGTATTCTGACGACCAAAGGATCAGGAAGAGGGAGAAGGGGAAACTCTGGTTTTAAAAAGAACACACTATTCAATGAAAAGAGCTAGATTTAGTGATGCTGAAATTTGTTTTTCTTATTCTATTATTTATACAAAGATTACCCAACAGAATAGTTTTGTCAAAGGTGATTTTTCTGGAGGAAGGAGAACGTTGTCTTAGAGGATGACACTCACCCGGCTCGTCCTGTTGAGGAGCGCTGTTTGAACTAGAGTGTAGGTGGACTCGGTCTGGCTAATCCGAAGCCTAACAGTTTCCTTTTCTTCTCTCAAGTGCGCACATGCTTCGTAAGTGATCTGAAGCGTGGGCTAAAAATCCAGGCGGCAAAGTTTAATATTGATGGGAATGATGAAGTAAGTTAAAAAATAAATGCATCTTTTTTCCCATAGTTAGTAACATGCAGAAACTCAGACTTGTGATGTTTGTATTTCAGCGTCCCTCGCCACCTCCAAATGTTGACTATCCACTAGATGGGGAGAAGATACTACATGTCTTGGGATCAATCAGGTTAGCCCGTAATTTTTATGAGCAAAACAATAAACTAAATTCCTAGATTTTGGAAATAGTTGTGTAAATCTTTACTTCAGTATTGCTAATTCAATAATTGAGTGTTTTTCATTTAGCTTTCTCATTCATCAATTTTATTCAGCTTTTTAAAATTTTTAAAAATTTAGAAATATTTTTTCCTGTCTTCAGAGCAATTCAGAATTGGTTTAATTAATGAAACTAACAGTGTTTTTGAAGTAGAACAGGAAGTATGATACTTTAAAAAACAAAAGTTAGTAAACTACATTATCTGGAAAGAGCCACATGGTAATAACTGTCTTAGACGTTACAGTCCATGTGATTTTGAGTAACTATGTATTCAACTCTATAATAGGTGTCAGAGATCATATGTAAATGAATTAACATGGCTTATTTCCAGAAAACTTTATTTACAGAATAGGCAGTGTACTTGGTTTTATGTGGATGCTACACTTTGCAGACTACTGATTTAAAATTTTGTTTTCAAAAAAACAAAATTTTGTTTTATTAGAATTATTCCAGGGGCCGGGGATGTAGCTCAGTGATTCCGGCACCTGTCTTGCAAGCGCAAGGGCCCAGGTTCGATCCCGTTTAACCACATACAACACTGGGTGTGGAGACTCACGCCCAGCAGCAACCAGTATCACATACCACAGTGCCAGGCGTGGTGGCTCACACCTATAATCCCAGCACTCAGGAGGCAGAGGCAGGAGGATTGCTGTGATGTGAGTTTGAGGCTGAGCTCAGGGCCAGCCTGAACTACAAAGCGAGACTCTGTCTCAAAAAAAAAAAAAGAATTATTCCAAATATATTCAATCTTCAGATTAATTTATCTTTTATCATTTATATCCTTTGAAAATACAATGAATTAAATACATATTTTTGTTTATATCACAGCTTTTATAAAAATTTTTATTATAAGTTTCCTTGAAAAAGTTAAGATCTAAAGATATACATGAAAATTACCTAGTAACATGTTACACGTTCTTTTGGATTTTGAGATAATGCAAAGGTTGAACCATTAGAGAATAAACAGATATTCAGAAGTTAAAGGTAATAGGATAGGGAACAAAAATGAGATTATAAATCTTTTGGGTGGTTTTGTTTAGGTCACTTTTTATCTATTACTTATGTTCATTAAGAAGGGGATGGCTAATGCCTAGCATAGCATAAGGACTAGAATTACAGTGACTGGATCACACGTGAATGTGCAGAGTAAATTTTAACTGTTCTTAGCCCAGATGAAGAGGTGACTGGAAGGCGACAGTTACTGTACTTGACTGTAATTATTATTTCAGTATGTATGTGTACATCAAAGCATGCTTTATCCCTCAGACGTGTACATACCCCATAGATCCTTTTCATGCTTCCAAAAAGTAAAGTGCTTTTTTTTTCTTTCAGTATTGGTGATTGAACTCAGGACCTTGAACTTGCGAGGCACGTGCGATGCCTTGTCCCCACAAAAAATAAAGTTCAGAGGGCCAGGGATGTGTTTAGTGGCACCGCACCTGCCTGGCAAGTGCAAGGTCCTGAGTTTAATACCCAGTACCAGAAAAATAAAATCAAATAAATAAATATTCTTTTTAATTTTAGGAAAGGAAAATTCAGATAGCTACAGTCTTGGTCATACATTATGTTTAAAAAGGAAACACAGAGTTTTGCCGTTTGTTTTTAAATCCCGTGGGCGGTGGCATACTGGCGTGTTGGGTCTCCTGCAGAGTAGTTTCCATCTGGACCAGGTCTGAGGGCAGGATGCATGAGAGCCTGCATGAGAGCCGTGGAGGCTAACCCTGGGAGCCTCCCCTGGCCACACCCTGCCCACTGACTCCTCCCTGCGTCCCTGGGAGGTGGTACTGTCACTCTTCGCATGTAGGAGTGAGAACACCTTGTATTTTAGTATTTTAGTAGTTACTCTGCATTAATAGTACTGGTGCTTAACAGTGTTGTATCAGGAAAACTGTTTATTCTGTATAACACACGTATCAGTACAGTGCCGTCTTTCTTAATCTCATTAGAGATTCAGTTGTGGAAATCCTCTTTGAACAAGATAATGAAGAGAAATCAGTTGCCACATTAATACTGGATTCCCTTCTGCAGGTATTGTATTTTGTCAAAAGTTTCTCTTTTAAAGAAATATTTGAAATGTGTTTTCAAGAGCTAGGGATTTAGCTCAAGTGGTACCGCACCTGTCTTAGAAGGACAAGGCTCTAAGTTCGATCCCTGGCACCAAAAAAAAAAAAAAGAGAAGCAAACGAAGGATGAAATGAGTTTTCAGTATTTTCCTTGTGCTTTTATTTCTAAGGCTTTACAACAACATACAAAGAGTTTTCTTTTTGTTTTTAAATCTTGTATCTCACTAGTCTGCTCGATGCGTTTTACTGTCTCTCAGTTCCTGTTTTGATGTTTTGGTTTTCGTGACAGGGGCTCACTGAATAGTCCAGGCTGGCCAGGAACTCATGGCAGTCCTCCTGCCTCAGCCTGGGATTACAGCTGTGTGCCACTGAGTCTAGACGTTATTTTACCTTTTAAGTTTCTCTGTTATTTTTTTAGTTAACGCGTTTTACTTTGGCACTGAAGTACAGTATCTACATTTCATACACATCAGGATCACTATGTAAAACTGCATTTTTTTCTGAACACGGTTATCAGATTTTTATTTTGTACGTAAGGTCAGGTTAGTATTGAGTTTTAAACTGCATAGGGGCAGCCAGGTACAGCAGCGAGTGTGTGTGTGTGTGTGTGTGTGAGAGAGAGACGGGGACAGAGAGCGACCTTGTGGTCAGAGAGGAGCCCTGCAGGACGCCCATGCTGACAGAGGTGGCCCCTTGGTCTGTGCTACACCTAGATTGTCTTCGGTTGAGCTGTTTGTCCGGTTGTTTTCTTTTTTTAATACAGTGCCCAATAGACACCAGGAAACAACTTGCAGAGAACTTGGTAGTCATCGGTGGCACCTCGATGTTGCCTGGATTTCTCCACAGGTTGCTTTCAGAAATAAGATACTTGGTGGAAAAACCAAAATACCAAAAAGCACTTGGTACCAAGACATTCCGAATTCACACTCCACCTGCAAAGGCTAATTGTGTGGCCTGGCTGGGAGGTAAGAATTTAGTTTTTAAAATACAAAGATTATGAGCTGGGGGGTTAGCTCTGTGGTTCTGGAGTCTGCCTGGCAAGTGTGAGGTCCCAAGTTCGATCCCTGTAACCACATACCACAATGTTGGGCATGGTGATTTACGCCTGTAATCCCAGTACACAAGAGGCAGAGGGAAGAGAATTGCTGTGAGTTCGAGGCTGGCCTGGGCTACATAATGAGACTCTGTCTGAAAAAAAAAGAAAAAGATCACATTTGTTGGTTTCTGAGTGCCATTATTAATGGCCATATTAAAATGCAGAATTAAGTTTTCAAAACTGCCCATTTAATAAATAGAACTATTAGCCAGGCACACGCATGTAATCCCAGCATTTGGGAAGCTGAGGTAGGAGGATCAAGTGAGTGTGAGTTCAAGACCAGCCTGAACTCCTTAGCGAGAACCTAACTCAATGTCCTATTTTCTTTGAACATTTTCTTTTAAATCCTTGCTTTTTGACAGTGCTAGCACTTGATACCATGTCACCCTCATCTTGAGGGGCCGCTCCGTCACCCGCAGGGCAGGAGTGCTGGCGTAGCCATTGCTGAAAATCAGCCTCATGGTGCAGGTGACGACGGTGAATACTCTTTGTCTAATGGATGTGTGCATATTTAAAGTTTTCTGGTAAAAAGTTCTCATTTTAGCTATAAAAACATTTTTACCACACAGGAGCTATTTTTGGAGCACTGCAGGATATACTTGGGAGCCGTTCCATTTCAAAGGAATACTACAATCAGACGGGCCGTATCCCTGACTGGTGTTCCCTCAATAATCCGCCATTGGAAATGATGTTTGACATGGGAAAAGCTCAGCCACCGCTGATGAAGAGAGCATTTTCCACTGAGAAGTAAATGTGTGGTTAAGTACAGCTCTTTCACTTCCAGTAGTTACAAGCAAACTGTACACAGGGTGTGGTGTGCTTACTAGAGCCAGCTTTAGTGGAAGTAGAAGCTTCTGTGTATTTATTCTTCACATTAATGCTTAGTTCACTTAACTCTGCTTCTCTTGTACTGTAATCCATTGTATTTATGTCAATAAAGTTAAACAGTTTAGTTTGGATGTTTTTTGTATAGTTTAGCTTTCAGAAATAATATTACCTCCCCATTTTCCCATAATCTGTCCTGGGCCTGAGACCTCATGAATTTTATTATTTTCAGAAGTTGTTAACATTTAGTGAGTAAATGTTATTGACTACCATCAGTTATGTCAAATACCAGGAAATAACACTGAAATTCATTTCATCCAGTTTCCTCAGTGAATTTTCCTGAAGGTGAGACTCCTCTATCTCCTAGGCCTTCCACGTGTCCACTGCACCCTTCCCCCAGGCCAGGGCTTATTTGCCAAGCCGATTATCCACAGCCGATGTGGGACAGCAGGTGTGAGACCGAGGCCTGAGTGGAAGTCTGCTTGCGGAGGGCAAGGGGGAGCAGCCCTAGTGAAGTAGTACACACTCCTGAAATTCACTAGGTCAGCGTCTCAGATACCAGTTAACTAACGCTGGGGCTGGGGACAGGGGAGAGGATGAAGTGCCGGCTTCGTGGGCACCGGCAGAGCAGCGGGGCCGGGAAGGGGACACCTGGAAGGTGGCCGCGACGCTCTGAGCACGCACAGCCAGCCCTGCAGCCGAGCGGGCCGACGGACGGCCCAAAGCAGCCAGCCGGCGTCCTCCCCTCGCTCGTGCCTGTGCCAGCTTCAGCCAGACCAGCCCTCCAGGCTGCCCTGCACGCGGGTGGGGCTGGGCCCGTCCTTGCGAGGGCGCCCAGTCCGAGCAAGGGCTCCTTCGTCCTCCTTTCCAGATCCCGTCTCCTGCTCTTGTAGACGCATCACGGGCCGTGAGACAGACAAAGGTGCAGCCCCGCAGAGCCGCGCCTGGGCAGCGGGCCTCGACGTGGAGACGATGACGGCGGGGCGCCGGGCCGGGGGAGGGGCGGGGCGGGGCGCGGGCCGGGGAGGGGCGCCGGGCCGGGGCGGGCGCGGGCCGGGGCGCGGGCCGGGCCGGGGCGGGGCGCGGGCGGGGCCCGGGCCGCCATCGCCTAGTCTTGTGCTCACGCACACCTGCGAGAGGGCTGCTCAGGTGCAGCGACTCCGTGGAACCGTAGCGGTGGGTCCCGGCTGGCCCACGGGGGCGTGGCTTTGTGAAACCTGTCCAGTGCACTCGTGGCCGCCCACTCAGGGGTCCTCTTTCCTGTCAGGGGCTCTCCCGTCAGTATCTTGCTAGATTTCAACTCTCTTGTTCCTAGAATGAACATTCTTCCATTTCAGAGGGCAGGGGGCTCGCCGTACAACACAGCTGGCAGGTATATTTCATCTTCAGTTAATCTCCGATAACATTTCCCGTCTCACTGTTAGAACACTCAGACTCCTGCCGCAGATTCATCAGTTGTACACCCCAGAAACATAATGGTTCATTTCTCCCCGATAAAACGATTTGAGCGAAGAATGGCCGCTAACTACAGAGCTCAGACACCTGCAGTCTCTGGCACACGGGACCTTGAGGGAAAGGGGGAACTGCTGAGGAAGAGCGAGGGCGCGGGGCGCACACGGCAGCGCGGGCCAGCGGAGAACGGGCCCGGCGGGGCAGCCGGGGCCGGCCCGCGGAGGGGAAGCGGCTGCGCCCGCGGCTGCGCAATCGGGCCCACGACCTGCGCGGGACGGACCCCGGCCCTGCTCACGCCACGCGCTCGCGGTCACGTGGCCAAAGGGGGCGGTCAGTTGAGCACGCTGCGCGCGCACGCCACCAGCCTCCCCCTCCCCCCGGGCTCTCCCACGGGGGCCGACCGGAGCTCAGCGTGGACCGTCGCGGACACAGGGGAACCGGGGTCTGCGGTAGAACCCGCCGGAGTCCCACTGCGGGTAGAAGAGCTACCAGAACCCGGCTGGGCCCCCTTGGCCTCTAGCAGCAGCAGCGGCCCGCGACGCCGCGCACGCGCACGCAGCCCTCGGCCACGCGGCCACGTCTGGAGCACGCAGAGGGCGGGGTGGCGGCGCTGTCCAGTGCGCAAGCGCAGTCTGAGGTGTCTAGGCAGCCGCGGCAACTTTCTTCCAAAAATCTGATTAGTGGTGAAGATGTCCACCTTAACTCGGGTTAAGGATACTTCTTAATTATAGGTTTTTAGATAAATATAGAGTTTGGACGACATCTAATACTCCCACGGCAAAAATAAAAAAATAAAAAAAGCCCTTCCGCCCAACGTGGGGCTCGAACCCACGACCCTGGGATTAAGAGTCCCATGCTCTACCGACTGAGCTAGCCGGGCAGTCGGGTAAGAAACTCTCAATTTAGCCATTTGAAGATACTAAAGCACCAGTAGGTCTCCTTCCCTACAGATTTTTCCCCCCCTCTAAAGAACTGTGTAACATACCTTTAAATCTACTTTTTAGAATCACTATTCAGAACATCCCAAAATATTTATTTCATTGCATTACACTTATACCTGTAGAATACATGTCTCCTCGATGGTGGAATGCTTAGGAGGGGACCCCTGAAATGCCTTTCAGAAGCTAAACACTTTGGACTTTGAGTCTTAAGTATTCACTAGAAAAATATGACGTTAAAATGTTTAGGTTCCTCAAATTAACACTAGCAAATAAGTAACAATTTAAAGACATTGCAATTGCTAACAGTTTTCTCTTCCATTTGTGAACTGATTTGTGATTGTTTTATAGATCGGTACAATGGAGCTGGAAAGTGAAGTTTTGCATGTCAAAAGTATTATTTATCTTAATTGGTAGATATAACCATGTATAGTAACATAACATTATTGAACATGTTAATCATTTTGTGATTTATTAAAATCATATTGAAGTACCTACTGTGCACAGCATTGTCGTGTTAGATTCTGATAGCCTCAAAAAGGATATCACCCCGTAAGAAACATATGTATCCTGGTGTGATGATGCAGACAGATAATCCCAGTTCTCAAGAGGCTGAGGCAGGTGGATCACCACGAGTTTCAGGTAACCTGCCTTACATAGTCAATTTAGCATGAAACCCTATCTCAAAAAATAAAAAAGAAATGTTTTTATTAATTGCAAATCAGTTTTATATATATTATATTCAAATGAAGTTTTGAGTAATTGGTTAAAACAAATCTATATCCATTTAAGTCACGAAAAACAACCAAGCAAATAATCAAGAACCTGAGACCACAATTCAACGCTTTAGTCAAACATGATCCAATCTCAAGGTCTAACAATGAGCTCAGAAAGAGTCCTCAAATTTTTAATTATTAATGAATTATGTCCCAGGTACTCAGATACTGTTTATTACACACAAGTGGTGAAGTTATTTAAAAGTTTAACTATCTCAACAAGTTTGAATATTTGAATGATCTGACGACTACATACGTTAGCTTTTCTTCAAAATTTTCTTGGCCTATCTTGGTCTTAATTGACCCACTCATGATGGAACTGGGACTAGAATGTTTAATGAGAGTTGGGTAAGTAAAGTGGCTAGTCTTCCAAGTAAATTAAAATCTTTTATTAATTGTATTCCAATAAAAATCACTAGTAGTTGGGCATCGTGGCTCACGCTTGTAATCCCAGCACTCAGGAGGCACAGGTAGGAGTTCGAGGCTCGCCTGGGCTATATAGCAACCTCAGGGCAAGCCTGCACTACAAAAGTAGACCCTGTCTCAAGAAAACTAAAAAAACCCAACCAAACAAACACTTAATCACTAATTGTGATGCTTCATTTTTCCTTTGCTTTCTGTATCCAATTCTAAAACAAGCCCTACAACCTGACATCTATCCATACTTCCCTTTCCACTTCTACAGATCACTTTCTTTTATTGCACACCCAATAGCTTTTCAAGCAGTATTTCTGCTCCTATTCTTCCCTTTAGCTATCATTCTTCACTCATTTAATAATCTAAATCAAGTAAAATAATTTTCCTGCTTAAAAAAGTACTGATGATTTCATAACAGAAAACCTATCATCAATGTAAAATGGATACTAAAGCAGTAACTGCCACTTGAACATCAGATCAGTAATTGAAATAAGAATCATCAGATGTTATCAATGAGAAGAGTAACATGATGTTTACAAAGTTTTGAATTAATTTGTCACCAGATATATATCAATGACAAAGGGAAAACCATAAGAAATCTTATATTGGAGAAAACATCACCGTGGCACAAACTGACATCACATGTGCCCCAGACACGTGTCTCTCGTGTTCTTGTCCAGGAGATGTATTGCCTGAATGTAATGCAGAGATGAGATAAACCTAAATTAAAGGACGTCCTACAAAATAAACAACTTGTTCTTTAAAGATATTAATGTCATAGCACTTGGGAGGCTGAGGCAGGAGGACTGCTTGCTGACAGTTCAAGAGCAGGCTGGATTACATGCCGAGTTCAAAGCCAGCCTGAACTACATAGTAAGACCCTGTCTCAGACAACCAAAACAAACAACAACGACAAAGATGTAATGCCGTAAAAAGTAAACAACTAAGCAACTATTTTCCAGGTTAAAAGACTGTGAACATGACATCTTGGATCTTCTATTCTTGTGCTTTGGTTCTTTGGGAGAATTGCAAAACTAGATAGATAAGATAGATAGATATATAGTATAAAATATAGACTTTTTCAATTTTCATAATTGTAGTGTGATTATGCAAAATAATATAATTTGGGGGGAAATATACACGAATTATTTAGCATTTAAAAAATATTCCACTGGCATTTTATTCACAATCATGTTAAAATTTAGTCTCTATAAGATCTGGATCTATATCTAGTTTCTCTCCTATTTAATTTGCATGGCAGGTCAGACTTGACAGTTTCTAAATTCAGCCGGGTTTCTCCTGTTACCGCTTTCCTGAGTCACACTCAGCACCTTCTCGTCCTAAATTGCAGTTTCCATACCCTCATCAGAAAGTTATTCCCAGAGCACCAAGCCCAAAGTTCGCACCTCCTCTGCCTGTGAACTCACTCTGCCCCCTTCTTAGCGTATATTCCATGCTACAACTATTTTGCCTATTGATCCTGTTGCCCACGCCCTCCTACAGAAAATTCCATGTGGGACGGAAGTGTAACCTACTCATCATTTTATCATTCTCTATGTAATTGTGCTAGATACATCTCTTTAATAAGGATTAGCCTTTAGTATAGAGAGGGCACCGGTACATCTTAAAATTCCAAGTCAAGTTGAGCTCAGATGAGATTATCAAAGGGCAACTTCTACTCGGTCACCTGAAAAGGAGGCCACAGGGATACTGGGTCAGAACCAGGAGCCCAAAGACAAAGGGGAGGATACCTTTCCTATTGTTTTCTCTCCTTTTTTTGTTGTTTCACCACATAGTTCAGGCTAGCCTGGAAGCCCACAGTGAGAGGCCTCAGACTCTCAAGTGCTGGTATTACAGGGATGCGCCACAACGACCCGCAGGGTTTTTGTTTGTTTGTTTGTTTTTTGTGTTTGTTTTTTGGGGAGAGAGAACAGGATCATCTCTTCACTCTGCTTCAAATACGAAAACAAAGGAGATACTAAAAGACAATTATTAGGAAAAGGCATGTGACCACTTTTAAAATCGTCAAGGACTTAACGCAAGACCTGGGACTTTTGCATCCTGCGTCTGCGCACCGCCCTCCGCCCACCCCATTTCCCCCACAATCCTGTTCGAGCCCCAGCGGAAGTGCAATTGGTTGGAAGTGCACCAATGGGAGGGCGCGTTACTGGCCTACCCTTGGCTGCGGCGTCGGCGGAGCGCTCTGGGCCCCGGTCCCTACGCCTAGGCTGGAGTGGGCAAGATGAGTTCGATCGGAACCGGAGTGAGTGTCTCGGACTGGAGGGCTGGTCGGTGGGTCGGTGTGACCGGGGGGGGGGACTTGAGGGTCCACGCTGCGGGGCCCTGCTGGGGCGCACCGGGGCGCCGCGGAGCGGGGGCTGTAGTGACTGCCGAGCCCGCCGGGCCGAGCCCTGTGTGCCGGACCGGGCTCGGGGCGGCTTCTCGGTCGCTGCGGCTCGGCGGTCGCGAGCTTGACCGGGCGACCGCGCCGCCAGAACCGCCTGGGGTTGCTGAGTCACGTTTCCAGCCGCTGGGGGAAATCGAAAGTGGAGATTGTGGGTCCTGAAGTGTGGAAAGGGCTTGGTTCTCGCGTCACCCCTCGGGAGCCCCGAGTCTGCAGCTTGAGGTGCGCGTCCGAAACGGGGCCGCGTTCGTGGGAGACGGGCGCTGCTGACTCACGGGCCTGCCCTGCAGGCGAGGGCCGCGGGTCTGCCACGTTGGCTCTCGTGCATACATTCATCTGTGCTCCAGTCCTTGCCTGCGCAAATGACTTAGCGGTTTCAGGCATTGAGGCTGCACAGGTGTAAGCGATTATCCGGGGGCTTCTCTGCTTCTGACCTTCAGTAAGACTAGCGGGGAGGTCGGAGTTGGTCTTCTTATCCTGTTACCTTGACTGCTTTGTTCAGCACGCGGCGTCTGTTTTTTTGCACACTCCTTTCAGACTTTTTCGTGTGGACAAGGTTTTAAGAAGTATCTGTTATTTCTACTACAGGTGCATAAATATTTTCAGTTTGTTTATTTCAGCATACAAGATCTTCATACTCGCCATTAAGTCCAAATACTGGTGCCTGGGTTTGACAATAGGCAGTTTTTATTCTGGTTGTTCAAACGAAAACAAAATTATGATTTATATCTCTAGCTTTTTTTTTTTTCTACTTTATTCCCAGAGTCAGCATATAACAAGTTATTTTTCTTGTTGTTTTTAGTTCCACTCTCAAAAAGTACACCTTCACTCTCCCCTCTTCTCTAGTTCAAGGCGCCCCCATCTTTGGGGTACCTGATCGCTGCATTCGCTCCTGTTGATTCTACAGTTCATTTTCCACGCGCAGCTACAGTGATGCTTTAAAAATTTAGATCATAGGGGCCAGGGATTTAGCTTAGTGGTTCCAGCACCTGCCTAGCAAGTGCAAGGTCCTGAGTTGGATCCCTGGTAACCACATACCACGATGCCGGTCATGGTGACTCACACCCAGCAGCAGTCAGTACCGTATTCCACAGTGCCGGATATGGTCGCTCATGCCTGTAATCCCAGCACTCGGGAGCCAGAGGCAAGAGGACTGCTGTGTGTTCGAGGCTTGCTGGGCTACACAGTGAGCTCAGGGCCAGCCTGAACTACAAAGGGAGACCCTGTCTCAAAAAAATAAAAAAGATCATATTGCTTCCTTTTTTTTTTTTTTTTTTTTTTTTTTGAGACAGGGTCTCGCTTTGTGGTTCAGGCTGGCCCTGAGCTCAGCCTCAAACTCACATCACAGCAATCCTCCTGCCTCTGCCTCCCGAGTGCTGGGGTTACAGGCGTGAGCCGCCACGCGCGGCACTGTGGTATGTGGTACTGGTTGCTGCTGGGCGTGAGTCTCCACACCCAGTATGGTATGTGGTTACCGGGGAATCGAACCTCGGTCCTTGCACTTGCAAGACAGGCGCCGGAACCACTGAGCTAACTCGCCGGCCCCATATTGTTTCCTTGATGGAACTTCACATTGCATTTAGAGTAAAATACCGCTCCTTCGTACCTATTTACACCTGTCGCGGCCTGAAAGGCCAGCAGCGCCCAGCCGTGTTCTCCCTTGCTGGCGTAGTACATACATGTATACTCTGTTCTGAACTTGTAGTGCTTCGAATGGCCACAGGTAGAGAATGAACTTGGTTCTCTTGTCTGGCTGGGCCATGCTGGTTGGCACATGTAAGGTCTTTGTGTCAAATCCAGGAAGGCACTTCCTCCATCAGGCAGGGTATCACTTAGCCAAATCCCTACTTGTTTCTATCATTTTGCTGTTTTATGGATTATTTGGGGGTTTTTGTTTGGAGGTTTTCCTGAGACAGGGTCGAGCTGTGTATTTCAGGCTTCTGTTGAACTCAGGCTGGCCTGGAACTTCTGGCAATCCTTCTGGCTCAGGCTCGTGAGTGCAGGGATCACAGGTGTGCACTACCTTGCCTGACTTACTGTAGTTACTGTACTTTGTTTTCATTCCCTTTTCTGGTGTAGTTGTGTCTCTTGGATTAAAAATTAAGTATTTGGAAGTGTTTGGTTTTTTTTTTTTTTTTTTTTTTTTGGCGGTGCTGGGGATTGAACTTGGCCCTTGTGCCTTCAAGGTAGGCGTGGTGCCACTTGAGCTAAATCTCCAGCCTTGGAAGTATTTCATTTTTAATGAAAAAATACTTTGCAAATAAAGAGAAGAGGGGTCAGATGGAGGTCAGGAGAATGGGAAAGCAGAAACAAGATATAGCGTGTAGAGGTGCCAATTCTCTATGATGAATGTTATTATGTGTATCTAAAATGTACCAACAAATGTTCTGCTTTAAAAAATGAAGTATTTCATGAGTGAATAATTATCTTTGTATCCCCAGGGACATATATAATGAGTGCTTTTATGGGGGGGGGGTCGTCTCTCCATGCAAGTCACACTGGCCTCGACCTCACTGTGTAGCCCAGGCTAGTTTCTAACTTGCAGTGATTCTCCTGTCTTAGCCTCCTGAGTGCTGGGTTACAGATGTGCAACACCATGCCTGGCATAACAGGTGCTTACTCAAGATAAATGTTAATTTTTTTTTTTTTTTTGAGATAGGGTCTCACTCTGTAGTTCAGGCTGGTCCTGAGCTCAGTATGTAGCCCAGGTGAGCCTCAGACTCACAGCAATCCTCCTGCCTCTGCCTCCTGAGTGTTAGAATTACTGCCTCCTGAGTGCTGAGTCCCCATACCCGACATTGTTGTATGTGGTTTCTGGGGATTGAACATGAGGCTTTGTGCTTGCAGGGTAGACAAACCACTGAACTAAATCCCCAACCCCTATTTTTTAGTTTTTTAAGACAGGGTCTTGCTTTGTAGGTTTGGCTGGCCCTGAACTCACTATGTAGGCCAGGCCAGCTTCGAACTCATAATAATCCTCCTGCCTCTGCCTCCCGAGTGCTGGGATTACAGTCATGAGTCACCAGCCCCTGCTGAATGAATGTTAAATGCTTTGATCGACATCCTTCAGTTAAATGTTCTGACAGTGCCGAGGGGTGTAGCTTAGTGATACAGCCTGGGCTTCGCACACGCCTACCCTGGGTTTGGTCTGCTGCCCTGATGAAAATCAAGTTCTCACTCTTGTTTTTGTCCTCCCACATGCATGTAATTCATCTCAGCACTTGGGAGGAGACAGGATTGCAAGTGCAAAGCCAGCTTGGACAACATGGTCAGAACCTATTTTGAAAAGAAAAAAAAAAGAGTTTGTGTCCTGTGTGAATATGGTTTGGATCTGTGACTTTGCAGCAGCACAAATGTGAATTGTGTAACTTCCTCAGCCCCGCCGCTGCTGACGTGCTTCCCCTTCTGCAGAGCACTGTGGTCGGGACAGAACAGATTCCCGGTGCTTAAAACGCTAAGAATAAAGCAGTTTGTGTGGTCGTCACTATCAAAGACATGCCGTAAGCTTGTTCTTGCCCTTTTCTTACTAGTATGACCTGTCCGCTTCCACATTCTCTCCCGATGGAAGAGTTTTTCAAGTTGAATATGCTATGAAGGCTGTGGAAAACAGTAGGTAAGAAACCTTGTTTTACTTGGAATTAATGTTTTAAACAGGTATTAAATTTATTTTATATTTTTTTCAGTAATTAAGCTGCCTCTTTGACACAGTGAACTAGTCTTGTGTTAAAATAACATCAGCTTGGTCATTTCGTTTTCTTTCTTGGCTAGCCCTTCCCCCAAGAGCACAAGTTCTGTATTTCTAGTTGATCCCACATACATAGCCACGTCTGAAGTCTAGTGCAGAGATCACACTCACTATTGTTTTTTTGTTTTTTTTTTTAGGTTTTTTGAGACAGGGTGTCGCTTTGTGGTTCAGGCTGGCCCTGAGCTCAGCCTCAAACTCACATCACAATCCTCCTGCCTCTGCCTCCCGAGTGCTGGGATTACAGGCGTGAGCCACCACGCCCGGCACTGTGGTGTGTGGTACTGGTTGCTGCTGGGCGTGAGTCTCCACACCCAGTATTGTATGTGGTTACCGGGGAATAGAACCTGGGCCCTTGCGCTTGCAAGACAGGCGCCGGAACCACTGAGCTAACTCCCCGGCCCACACACTCACTATTGTTTTTGCCGCCCATTTTCCTCATCGCTTCCCTTGGCCACTGGCCTGTGGCCTTCTCACCTTCTGCTTCTCACTGCCTTGCTTTAACCACCCATGGCAGCTGTCCACGTTTACTCTGTCTAGTCCTCGGTCCTTGACTGCCCGCCCTCCCCCCCGGTTCCCGTTTTGTTTCTCTTCTTAAGTCATGCACTGGATGACCCCTCTGTCCTCCTCTGATATCTTGGGTATTAGCTGTTGACACACTTGGGAGTCTTTTAGCTACATTTACATGTTTTCAAATCTACAGCAGCTGTGGGAGGAATTAAAGGACACTGTATAGTTTTTTTCCTGGAGCGAGTCAGGCAGTGAACTGAACATCGGCCTGTGCATGCCAGGCAAGTGCTCTACCACTGAGCAGTTCTTCCGACCCTTACGTTTCCCTTGTAACCCCTCGTTCAGATTTCCTACGTGGTTTTTTTTTTTTTTTCTCCCCAGATACATATCGGGTGTTAGTATTTGGGCTCTTCTCTTTTTTAAAATTTTTTCCCCAGTACTGAGGATTGAACTCAGGACCTGGCCCATGCACCTAACTAACTCCTTAGCCCTAGGAAAATGTTTTAGAATATTTGAAAAGAACATATAGTAAATGCTGCTTTTTACATTCTATGAGTTTTTGTTAGTGGTAGTTTATTACTGTTACTACTGAGACAAGGTCTTGCTATGTATTTTTTTTTTTTCTGAGACAAGGTCTTATTATGTAGTTTAAGCTGTCTTGAATTCACTGTGTAGCCCAGGCTGGCCTCAAACTCACAGTAATCCTGCTGCAGCCTCCCAAGTGCTGAACTACAGGCATGTGCCACCATGCCCGGTTGACTAGGTCTTGCCATGTAGTTCAGGCTGGTCTTGAACTCACTATGTAGTCCAGGCTGGCCTTAAACTTGTGGCAATCCTCCTGCCTCAGCCTCTTGAGTACTGGGATTATAGTTGTATACCCCTGTGCCCGGTCAGAATTACTTTTGTCAAAGAGAATAAAATGTATAGATTAACATTTTAACCTTGAAAGAGTATCAAATAAAAGAGTATCAAATAATTTCTTGAGATTAAGATGTTTTTATCTTAAAGTTATAGGTGAACATTTTTTATAGCCTAGAAGCAATACATGTGTATTACAGAAAAATTGCAAAAGAACAAGAGGAAAAGAGAGGATGGATCTGATTGCTCCATCCAAATTAGTCACTTTTTTGTTTTTATCTTCCATTTCATTTGGATTTTTGAGACAGGGTCTTGCCATGAGTTCAGGCTGGGCTTCAACTCTCACTGTACCCCAGGCTGGCATTAAACTTGAAGGGATCCTCCTGTCTCAGCACCCCAAGCACTGATTACAGGTGTATGGCTCTATGATGTGTCTTTGTCTCTCTTTTAAATATAATTTTGCACTTTTTTTGACTTGGGGTTTTGATTTTTTAAAATTTTTACTAGTACATGTGGTTTTTGAGACAGGGTCTTGCTTTGTAGTATGTTTGTAGTACATGATTATACTTACTGTAGTCCACAGTGTATCTTATTTTTCAGTTTTACTCTATTAGTCCATGTTTACAACACATAATGATCACCTCCTTGTGTGGAGTTGATGTGTAGACATGACTCATCTTCCTTTTTTCATCTTTTCCTCATCCCTTTGCTGCTCTGCCTCCAACTCTTGGTCCCCTTTGCTTCCCATAAATCTATTTCCCTTTTTCCTGTTATCTCTTTCATCTTATAAAGGATATTTGTGAAGCATGACTAATTTGCCAGACAGACACTGCCATTTTCATTAGCACTGGATAAATTTTTTGGGTCAGTCGATATGGTAGTTTTTCCTTTTTTAGTTTTTTTTGAGACAGCTTCTTGTTTTGTAGTTCAGGCTGGCCCAAAATTCACTATATAGCCCGGAAAAGACTCAAACTCACAGCAGTCCTCCTGCTCGTCTCCTGGGTGCTGGGATTACAGGCGTGAGCCACCATGCCTCACACTGTGTGTGGTACAGGAAGGGGGACCTTGAGTTTGCCAGGCAGACACAGAACCTCTGAGCTAAATCCCCAGCCTAGATATGGCAGATTTTTGAGGTGTTACATTGGAATTTTTTATATAGATATAATTTATTTATCATACTTTAGGTTATTTTTCTTTCTAGTTCTTAATGTACC
>PVIR01026992.1:0-23249 GCA_004026965.1 Petromus typicus
GTTGCTCAGCCTGGACTTCAGCTTGCAACCTTTTCAGAGTGCTGGGCTTACAGGCTCAGTTCGCTTTCTTGTTTGCTGTGGTCCCGAGCCATCCCTGGCGTGTGCTCCCCTAAATAAGGCCAGGGGCTCCTTCCTGACATAGGTGTCTTCATCACTTTGTAGTCCAGATGTCCTCAGAGCAGCCAGTCCAGCGCACCCTTACCACACTTCCAGCAAATCACAGCCAAGGACACATTACAAACTCTTTGCATATATATTTTAGAAACATTGTTTCCAAGTTCTCTTGGGTTAGATGTTATGCAGGTGCACCTGAATTTGGACAAAAGATATGTTCTAGTAGAACTCTCTGTTTTAAAGGATTTCAAAGTAGTTCTCTTTTTAAGTAATGAACACATCTGTGAAAGTCACCCTGCCTTTACCACTTTGAATGTCCGATTTTTTCCCCAGTAGGTTTGTCAAAGGAATTTTACTGTAATTTGGTTAACAAATACATTTTCTTTACAAGGAGCACTTTGAAAAGTTGTACATTAAGTAGATGGAATTGGAAACATTACAGTTATTAAATCCATACCATGTTTTCTATGCAGTGGAAAATAACAACATCTCAAGATGAGCAGTTTATATGTGTAAGTAAGTTGAAAAATAATTGGAATATCTTAATTCATTTTTTTCAATGCTGGTGGCATTTAATGAACCTGAGATCTTGCATATTCTAAGCAAATAGTCTGCTACTGAGCTGCACCCACCTCTTATTTTTTTAACTCCTTGTAGAAATGTCAACACTAGGTGTGTATCTACTGGGTATCAGGTCCTGGAATATTTTATTATCAAGTACAGCTCAGTGTGAGATTTGAACCTGCTGGTCCTAAGATTGAACTAATCAAATGTAAGTCTGAGCTTCCCCACTGGGGCAAGGACTGCCTGTGATAAGTGTACTGAGCATCTGGCTCCATAACAGTACAATCGTGAGCACTTGGTGAGTACCAGCTGCTCATGACGACTTACTTTATTTAGTCCTATGAAGTGGTCAGTGTTCCAGGTTTATGGAGGAGGAGATGTCTATGAGTAACTGGTAGTTTAAAGTTTTTGAATGGTGCAGAGGCAGAATCCAGAACCAGAGTTTGCCGGGCCACTCTGATGTAGCCTCTGCTGGGAGTTACTGTTTCAGGCTGCATGGATAATCAGTGCAGGGTTTCTCCACAGTGGGAAAGACCACTGCAGCTGGAATGACGACCTTTGCTGAGAGAAAGCGGCCCAGACTCTCAAGGCAGGAAATTCATGATGAATATCTGTGAGTTTAGAAAAACTTAAAAAGGGCCAATTTGAGATGTCAGCTGTTTTTGAAGCTTCCCCACTCCTCCCATGGATAGCAAGTTCTGGATACTGTGGATACGCAGGTAGACAGATCTCTGCTTTTAAAAAATGTGCGGGATTTATGAAGTATGCCAATACACAAGTACTACCAATACCTGTGCTCTGTAAGTGTCATCATCTATGCAAATATAAACATCTAAAGCCAGGTCAAGGAAGTTGTAAGGATGGTGTTCCGATGGTAGGCAGAGGCAGGCCTCTGGGGCTGTGCTTTGGGAAGTTGGGGAATAACGTTTAGCTAGAAATGATGCTGGGCCCCTCGACTCTCTTGGCTCTCAGACAGCCTGAATTTCAGTGTTGATTAAAGAGCCCTTCTGGATGGGGCTTGAATTGAGAGCATCTGTTGCTCTCTTGGCATCTTCTGCCCTTGCCCATACTGACTACGTGCGGACTGCTGTAGGAAAACAACTGAACTTCTTTTCTTTTTTTTTTTTTTTAAGGTTTTTTGAGACAGGGTCTTGCTTTGTGGTTCAGCCTCCAACTCACATCACAGCAATCCTCCTGCCTCTGCCTCCCGAGTGCTGGGATTACAGGCGTGAGCCACCACACCCAGCACTGTGGTATGTGGTACTGATTGCTGCTGGGGTGAGTCTCCATGCCCAGTATTGTTATGTGATTAATGGGGATCGAACCCAGGCCCTTGCACTTGCAAGACAGGCGCCGGAAACACTGAGCTGTATCCTTGGCCCACAACTGAAGTTCTAATAGTAGAAGTGCAATAATGTTGGCCTTGAAACTAGAAATCATTTAACTAATGTAAGATACTGGTTTGCCCTGTTGCAATACTAGACAATGATGTTATAACCCATGATACAGGTAGGATTCGACTCTTGGAATAGGCTGTCTATACCAGAGTACAGTGTATACAAAAGAGAAAATGAATGAAAATTTTAGTTCCACAAATGAGTTCGACTTAATATCAAGGGAGTACAATGTAAGAATTAGGCTGAGAATTCATACTTCCTAACACTTAATCTAGTCAAAATATTTTCTTTCACTACATTGCTACTTCCTCAAAACCTCAGAAGCTGAACTGTATTCTGCCATCTAATTTATATCTGCAACGGGGCACAGATTGTGCGTCTGCAATTCTATGCAATGGAACGAAGCCCCAGCATACTGTCACGGCCATGACAATTTAAGAAGCTACTCATCCCTCTCACTTGGGTATTCTGTGTTCTGTCTCCAGGGTTCGGCAGATTCCTACACAAGCAGGCCGTCTGACTCTGATGTCTCTTTGGAAGAGGACCGGGAAGCCATTCGTCAGGAGAGAGAACAGCAGGCGGCTATCCAGCTTGAGAGAGCAAAGGTGACTTTCTGCCTTCCCTGGTTCGACCCTGGCATGTTCTCAGGAGCTGTCAGCTGCCCTTGCTGTGCCGCACACTTCTCTGAACGCTCACTTTCCGATCATCCTGCTAGAACTCCCGATTGCAGAGTCCTCTGTCCATTCACCCCAAGAGAGATTAGTAACATCTCCCGGGGGAAGGCTGTTCTGCTTTTCTTTTTAGTTTTATGGTGGATTACTGTCGCTTTCCAGCTTAGCAATGTGGCCGTGTCAAGCTTGCCATGCCCATTGTCAGCAAAGAGCTTCCTAGTGTGCCAGCGTGTGCTCTTGCTCTCGGCCCCTCTTGTCCCTTTAGACCACACATGGCCTGTTGTGTCCCTTTAGGCCACACCTGAATCCCGTGTTGATCCATAGGCACTTCTCTCTCTAGGTTTGAATCTCTCATGTGAAGTTCACATGAAAGTTGCCATTTTTGTTTTCCTTTTTTTTTTTGAGATGGGGTTGAAAGTGGAACCCTGTTCATGTTTAACCCAGACCCAAAACCTTCATTTCCTGGCAGCACAAGATATTCTCATAGATTTTTCAGATCTTTTTAAAGTAATATTCTCCCATCCGTAACCTTTTTTTTTCACTCCTCCCATATATTTCTTGTATCCCAAGGTGAGAAGGTGTCTATTACCATTTAAAACAGAGCTTTCATGACCAGCGAACAAAGTCAACCGTCTTCACCTGATCCCTCCCCAGTATTTTCGGAGGTAGTTCTTTGAGACTTTGGAAAGAACCACAGGAGAGGAACAGACTGATAGGAATGAGTCACTTTCAAAGTCACCTCTGTGGATTTATTGATATTACCTCCAACCATAAAACCCAGTGGAGATTCCTCTTTGCAAAGTGATTTCCTTTACTGTCTAGTGCTATCAGTCATCCTATGATCCATTTTAGTCTGAAGAAGCCTCCTCTCCCCTTTTGCTCCCTCCTTTCTTATTCTATGATTGCTTCTGTCTCTAGTCCAAACCTGTAGCGTTTGCTGTGAAGACGAATGTGAGCTACTGTGGCGCCCTTGATGAGGATGTGCCCGTTCCAAGCACGGCCATCTCCTTTGATGCCAAGGACTTTCTGCACATTAAGGAGGTAAATGTTGGACATATTGTATCTACCTGCCAAAAAACCAAAGCCTCCAGGTATCAGCTCTGAGCCAAACTCACAAGAGAGCAGACCTGAGGAGCTTCCTCATGTAGTTTTCTGGGCTTCTACAACTGTTCGTTCTCACCAAGATTTGAAGCTTGAGATCACTGTGTGCACTTATGACAGTGCTGGTCATGACCAACCTTTGAAACCCTAGGATCGGTTGAAGACAATCCTATGGTTCTCTAGGCTTGTTTTTTTTTTTTTTCCTGCAATGTGACAGATCATGCCCAGGGCCTTGCCCACGCTAGGCAGGCACTCTACTGCTATACATCTTCTTTTCTTTTCTTTTTTCTTTTTCTGTTGCAACACTAGAGGTTGAACATATCAGGATGTATCCCCCTGGGCTATCTTTTAATCACATTGCTTTGCTGCAGAGCATAGATCTATCTGTCTAACTTAGAGAAACATAGTTTTGGTGACATGGCTCCTCCTTAGAAGGAACTATAATGCAGGAAGTTATAATTGTAGACACTTGGCTGTAGTCCTGAGAACCGTGATCTTGGAACCAACACTGGTATATATAGTCATTAAGGGACAGAGGACTTTGGGAAACAGAGCCCTTCAGGGCTTGGTCAATACAGGGACTTGTGGCTGCGCAGCTAGGCAGCTGGAATAGTGACACTGAAAGCATTCATTTACTCAGCTAGATACACTGACCTTCTACTTCATGTTGGACATTGTGCTGGGCATTGGAGGGTGAGATGGGAGGATTAGACAAAGGATCACTGTGCCCGTGGACGGGGAGCACTGAGTTCAGTGGAAGAAACAGATAAATTACAGTTTCCATAAGAGATGAGACATTCTGTAATAGAAACACTGCATGGATAATGTGAGAGCCCAAAGCAAAAGGAGAAGAGACTATCTGTTGATAGGAGGCAGATCAGGGGACTAGACAGCCCTACGGAAGTGGAGAAGTCTGAAGGAGTCCAGGCCTGAAGAAGTATCAGGTAGAAAAAAAAAAGGCCCATGAGCATTCTTTTACCACAGATGGACAGCTGGGACCAGCTTCACGTGTCACAGTGACACTTAGAATGGGCACATGGCTGGCGAGGCATGCCAAAGGGTGGCGTGGCAGAGGAGGAGAGAGGAAGCAGCTTGGAGAAGGAGTTGCAATGCATATACATGGATTTGGAGATTTCTCGTGGATGAGAATAGTGGGAAATGTGGGAGAGAAATGGCTTGCTTGGAAACATAGATGGTGGTATCCAGCCTCTTACGTCAGCTGCCAAAGCAGAGCCGGCAGGGAGGTAAGCGGATTCGTCACGGGAGTGGATGTTTCTAGGAATATTGCTCTTGGGTACTTGTCTCTGGGACAATGTGGAACTTCCTGTGAAGACACTTGGAAAGCTGTTACCTACCTCATCTGGAGGCCAGAGGAGAAAAATTGCAATGAGTTTTTTCCTAAGTGCTTTGAGTTGAAAGGAATAAAGAGTTCCAGCCAAGGGAAGATATTATTAAGACTAAAGAAACATTCTTGTAATCTGATGTACACTTTTGCTTTTCAGGATGAGAAAGATTCTAATTTTTGTAAACTATTTTGAAAGGAAAAGGGACAATTCGTCAACTGAGGGGCCAGCAAAGAAGGAAGGAGGCAAGTTGAGAGCAAAGTCTCACCTGCTTTGAACCTCCTTGTTCTACACAGAATATGGGGGGGTTGGGTGCATGAGGGGTGTTCTTCCTTAACATTTGCATTATAAAGACCAAGCTATATTAATTATTAATTGCTAAAAGCCTATAACATGCATACTCATTCACACAAACATAGAGCCTTGCTCTGTTTTATTGCTTCCCGTATCCTATCAAGATTCTTTTATACATGCATACAATATATAGTGATTAATTTGGGTAAATAACATTTCCATCATGCTAAATTCCCTTAAAAAGTTTTTGAACCAGGTGTGGTAGTGCCTGCCTATAATCCCAGGATTCAGGAGCCTGAGGCAGGAGGATCAAACTTGCAGGAAGATTGCTGCAAGTTCGAGGCCAGCCTGGGTTACACAGTGAGACCTTGTCTGACAAAAGCTTTTGATTAACATATGATAATTGTATTTACTGAGTGTGATGGGTCAGTTCCTGTACACAGTATGAGTAGGTACTGATAACATTAGGGTAATTAGCATTTTCCTCACCTCGTCATTACTCTGAGTCTGGAGCCTTTGAGCTCCTGTCAGAATTCTAATTGGTCTTATTGATTGCTTTGGGATCTCTATGCTTGTTGATCAGGAACTTTGTCTTCAGTCTGGTAGTTTGATAGGTGGTAATGAACTATTAATCCTCTGTAGATGAGAGCCAGTCATTTTTAGGTCTTCAAAGAGGAGATAGTATTCTTAGAAAGAGAAAGTACTAATTATTTTAGGAAAAGCAAAATTACATACATTGGGTCAACACAGAGGTGACCTTTCCAGAAAGCTGGAATAAGTTCTCAGGACATCAGCAATGCAAATGAACACATTTCCACAATCGAGTTGTAGCCTTTTTTCTCATTTATCATCTAGGCCATTTCTTATGGACCAGTCTAAGTTTTCTGTAGGTAGTGAAAATGCATAAAGCCAGAGAATGATGACGGTGATGTTTGTCCCAGGAGCCAAGTGATGACTGAATTAAGTTCCTGTATTTGCATAGCAGCTTTCTCCTAAATAGCTCAGAGAACTTTCACACACTCGAGTCAGAGTCACACTGTACTTTAGCTGTTTCTGAGAATTAAATTAAACCATTTTGAGAAGTGTATTAACAATTTTAGGAAACCTTTTAAGGTCACTTGGGTATCATTTAACAAATTAGTATTCCAGTAGACTAACTTAATTTCAGGAAATAACTAAAGCCCTGGGAAACGATGACTCATAGTCTGTTTTATCCCCACTACAGTAAAATTTAAATTCCAAACCTATGCACCACTGCTTCTGAGGGGGTCTGCTTGCCTTTTCTTAATTACAAAATAAATAGGCCATTATTTCAATCGTATTTCTTGAAATAGAAGATGGAAAAATCTAAGACCTAGATTGTTCAAGATTTTATATTAGTAGGCCAACTAACATTTCTTCACTGTAGTCTCAATCTTCATGTTCTATCAGCCTTGTGTAGGAACCATGTGCATAATAAAGACCAAATCCTACCTTGTCATTTTCTTTAGAGTGTGAGGCTCTTACTCAGAATTACTCAAACTTACTCAGAATTTCATGCCATGACGATTCAATGAAATCATCCATTCTTCCTTCACAATGTGTCAGTGTCCCAGGCACACAAATCCTGTTTTTCTCTGAGCTAAGCAAAATGTCCTACATCTAATTGTTTCATTTGAGGTACAAATGGATAGATGCATGGATAGTCAGAGAGAGTTTTTTGACAAAAACAATAAAGGAAATCTTTGGAACCATCTCTGAAAGTTTTGTAGGTTTGGTACCTGTTTTCTAGAAATTACCTACTGAGCCTTCCTAGGAGCAGATGGCTCAGACTAACTTGTTTTCTGCCTAGGACTCAGCAAACCAGTAATTAGAAATGCAGTCTCATCCCACATCGAGCCTTTGTGTGGACTTTGTGTCCCAGGTTTACACAAAATGTTATTTAAATTGAAATGTTTGGATTCTTGTTGACTTCAGGCCCCTTGGAGATGATCCCAAAATTTCACCTACAAGTTTTTAACATACTTCAGCTTTGTAAGAATAGACTCGTTTCTTTTTCTTCACATAGTAAGATGAGCCATAATTTGCAAATCTCTATTTGAAAGAAGCTACACTACAGACAGTATTTTAGAATTGTTTTTTGTTTTTTGAGACAGGATCTTGCTATGGATCTTTGGATACTTTGAATTTACGGTCCTCCTGCCTCAGGCTTCAAAGTGCTGGCATTACAGATGCATGCCACCAAGCCTGGCAGCACTGTGAAATTTTTACCTGAAAACTTCTAACAAATAAAAGACTACATATTGAATATATTTCATGAAACATACATATCTTGTTTTCCAGAGTTCTGTTTACACTGATCCCTATTTCGCCTAACAAAATCTAGTCCTCATGAGTTGATTAGAGCTTCTTTACAAGGATCAGAGGAATCTAAAGACTTAGATTCATCTAAGGACTTAGATGTTGGACAACTATAATCCACAGATCAGAGCTGAGCCAGTACCTATGTTACAAAGAAAAGGTGTACTGAGACATAACAGTGTGTACTTGTTGATGTGTATCTGAGGCTGCTTCCACGCTAGAAGCAGATTGATGTAGTTGTGGCAGGGACCATATGGGCTGCAAAACCTAAAATACTTATTGTTAAACGCTTAAGAGAAGAAAAGCCTGTGGAACCCTCTTCACCCAATGAGCCTAAAATAAGTACTTTAACATATATATATAGTATCTGTAATGTTTTGTTCTTCTGGTCCCTTGAGATTAATTATTAGCACATGTGGAGAAGTGGATTAATATTAATGGTAGGGTTTTCTTCCTGCATTCCAGAAGTATAACAATGACTGGTGGATAGGAAGGCTCGTGAAAGAGGGCTGTGAGATTGGTTTCATCCCAAGTCCACTCAGATTGGAAAATATAAGGATTCAGCAGGAACAGAAAAGAGGACGTTTTCACGGAGGGTAAGCTCCCATCCTTTTTATAAGTTTCCATACGGTAGGAAAATTAGGGGATATTTTCAGGTTTTTCTATTTGTTATGTTAAAAACGTATGTTTTTTTATTTTATGAGAAAATAAAACAATTTCATAAAATAATAAGAGAATAAAATAGTGAATACACCACATCATTATCTTCAAGAGTTACTTAGGCACAAAAAAGAGTCTTGCGAAGAAATAAACAGATAATAGCACAGAACTTTTTAAGAAACTATGAAAAACTAGTAGTACAAATGAAATGAATTAGCTGAATTAGCATGTATATTAAAATATTTCTGATACAGCAGAATAGATAATTTAGGGAATTAAAGTTTATGCTTTTGAAGTGAAAGGCACTTCCGTGGGTACCAGGTATTTCTGAGATGGACACAGAAGTGCTCTGGATCCCACTGGCCCCTGTAACATGTTAAAGCCACACCTCCCTGGAGTCCACATGAATTCCACAGTGGAGCTGCTTCCTGTGGGCTCAGCGAATCCTGCTGGGGGCTCAGGCTTCCCCTCGAAGATACACTGTTTCTCGAGAGAGCCAGTGGAAGCCAGCCTGACTGGCACCACAGATATTCTTGGTGCATTTGCAAAAGCTATGTACAGTGCACACAGAATGAGACGGGGCATGGACAGTACTAGCAGCTTCTTCTCCTGGGCTTCTCTTCCTTTGCTTGTGTAGTTTGGGTGAATTGGTGCCTCGCCAATTGAAGTCACCACATGGACCTCGGAGAGCCAGTGGCCCAAGGTCCTCAGAACGCAAGTACAGCTTGAAAGGAGAGGAAACCGGAGACACTCTGAGCCTACAAAATCTGTGCTGCAGCCTGGGTCGAGGCATTGATTTGATACATGTTGTGATTTTTCTGAAAGCCATGATCTAGAATCTGTTCTTTCTTTCTCTTGACTTTCAACTGTCATTTTGTATAGACTGTATTTCAAACACTCTTCTCTTTAGGATCCCTTTTGTCGTAGTCCTAACAGGAACCTTTTAAACAGTAATAAAGGTCATAGAAGTAGTTAGTTCTACTTTTTTTTTTTAATGAAGATCAAACCCAGAGCCTCACACATGCTGACCATATCTTCTACTACTGAATTACATCTGCGGAGTCCACCTTTAATTATTAGTCTTTGTTAGTCTATAATACCCTTCAGTCATTATTAAATATTAATCCTCTTTATTGTTATTCTGTAGACATTTGGTCTTCCCCGCTGTCCTTACACACACTGGGAGCACATGATTCTGTCTCGGGGTCTTTACATTTGCTGTTTCCTCAGACTAGAACCATTTCCTTCACATTTGCAGCAGATTATTCATCTGGTTCAGATCTTTGCTAAATGTCACTTTCCAGTCACAGATTTTTTTGCTCCTGATATTTAAAATTATACCCATATCTCTTCTCCCTATTCCTTCTTGGACTGTTTTCTCTGTTAAATTTATTACTCTTCGAAGTTTATATATTTACTTATTTGTTTTCGTAGCACTTACATATCTCTCACTAGAATGTGACTCATTAAGTAAGAAATTTGTGTCCTAGCCCCACCAATGCTTTCCTGGCTTCTAAAATAAGGATACAAAATAAATGTTTTAAATAAAGATGATAGATGTATTATTAGCTTTTTAAACTTCATTTCTTACTATTATTATTCAATAATACTATTATTTTTACTTTTTACTCCATGGCAGGAGCAGTGATAGTGCCAAGAATTCACAAACAGGGTCTTATTTGATCATTCTACCAACCCCATGAAGTGTACCTAAGCTCAGAGACTTACTGTGACATGCCAGGGTCCCGCATCTAGTAACTGGCAAGGTAGGGTTGAGAAATCAGATTTCTCTGACTACAGGGAGTGCTCTGAAGTCCTGAACAGGAGGGAGATTGGGTAGGAGGAAAGTAGGCTCCTGGGGCCTTGGAGGGCTCCAGGGAAACTCCCAAGGCACACACTAGGACACAGGCTGACTTTAATATCAGGTCAGAGATAACGTTACCTGTGACTACCTCCTTTGTCTCAGTTCTTAAATCTGAACCCCTCATAGTCATACTTAAGAAGAAATTGTTCCCCCAGCTCTTGCGGCTCATTCTGAGCTGTATCTGGCTTCTGGCTGGCACATCGGTGACTGATGGCGGGTAAGCAGGCAGCGCACAAGATAGTTCTTGCCAGGCATTCTTTTGCCTCATCTCTACATTAAATAAGTGGGAGAGATAATTTTGCAAAATATTTTCAGGTCCCCATTATTTCTCCATTTTCTCTGAGAAATGAGGTCAAAGAAAACATTTGAACAGATTCCTGGAGTTCCTCTCAAGCAGAATTTGGTATGTTTTGAATTATTTAGCAGAATTAAGGCCAAAGAAAGCCTTGTACTCTCAAGTTCTATTTTCAAAGAATTTGGGCAGTGAGTCTTAAGCTCGTTTCTATCTCCTAGGAAATCAAGTGGAAATTCCTCTTCAAGTCTTGGAGAAATGGTATCAGGAACATTTCGAGCAACCCCCACATCAACAGGTGAGAAGTTAAGTTAGTCTTTGTAATGATATATATGTACCTTTAAAAATACTGGAACACACATGTGAACGCTTCTACTAATTTGTAAATTAGTTAAAGACTTGATTTAAAGGTTTTTAAATTAACGCTTAATTGTTCTTTTGCTTTCTATAGTAATTTGGTTTGAGGAGTACTTTAAAAATTTAGATCCTTGTAGGATAACTTTGAAAAATTATGTGACTCTCAGAGATGAGTAACTATCTGTTTTACAAATTGATTTGCAATAAGTTCATTACCCTACTCAAGAACCCAGTGTAATGGTGATGACCCACATAAAACAAAAAGACCTCTAGACTCTGAAGCCAATGCTGTAATCAGTCACCAGGTGGAACTTTAGGATTGGGTTGGTGCAGCCCGAGTTGCGAACTCGGGGAGGGCTGAAGCAGAAGTGAGCTGGGGCTCCATTGATCTTGTTTGTCTATTGGAAGAGTAGACAGCTGAAACCTGAATTAATAGTTCAGCTGAAACCTGAACAGATAGTGTTGGGTCTGAAGGGAGTTTGTTGTGGCTTGGGCCATTATAGAAGTATTCACCCAAGAATTTTGCTTCTATCACGTTTCTGGCTCCTATACACTAATTTCATTCAGGCCCAGAACTGCTGCTGTGGTAGGGTATCTGGTATTCGCAATTCTGAATGGCAAGTCCAAGGCTATGTTCATTCTTGTCAAAATTGGATTGGCTTTGCAGCAGTTCTGAGCAAGTGGTTCTTGATCATAGAGTCGATCCTGACTTTCAGGACACTGAACCATGCTACACGTCTAGATTTCCCCCAAATGGACAGGCTCTGCTTGCATGATGACAAAGCTGGTTTCCTCAGATACTGAGTATGTTTTGTTTCATTCTCCTTTGCTGGACATCCAGGACAAGACAGCTTTTCACTATAAGAAAAAGGAAAGAAGAAGTACTTATCAATTGATTGGAAGTTTGAAAGCAACATAAAAAAAATACTATCAGTATTCTAGAAAATAGGCAAAAATGCCTAATGACCTACAAAATTATCTCATGGTTCACCAACATTACATATAGAGCAAAACTAGACACTGTGAGATGATAGTCAGTTTTGCTCAAATTGTTACTGTTTCACTCTGTCACATTTTATTTGTCCTTCTTGTCCTCAGCCACGCTGCATGCTGTGTTCGGCACAGGAGCAGCCCAGGGTTAATGACTGGCCGAAAACCTGAGTGTTGTTAGAAGTGCCTGTCTAGCAGTGTCCCCACTCCCACCCTTGAAATCAAAAGAGAAGATCATATATACAGGAAGGAAGTTATTTGTCCCTCACATGTCTTCAAAAATGACATGTCCAGAATGAAATAATAAAACAATGCTCCATAGAGTAGGTAATAGGAAATTGGTGAGGATAATTATAGGGACAAATGGGTACATTCTTCCTTCTTTTAAATTCATGTACTATCACTTACAGAGATTACATATTTTGATATGGTTCTCATTGTTGTCTTTTAGCAAAACAGAAGCAAAAAGTGGTAAGTTGTGTTTCCTTTTTAAACTTACTGATAAGGTTCCTATATCCATTTGCCTGCAAAGCTCCATTTCGGTGCCCCAAATAACTACACCACAAGGGCTGAGGCTCTTCAGTGGGGACCCTCGGTAGTCACGTATTATTCTGCCTGAGAACCCTAAGTACTGAGGCTGTAAAGACAGTGTGCTCAACCTCACCTTGTCGTGCATGTCAAATCATCTCTTTCAGACGGAGCACATTCCTCCTTATGATGTTGTGCCATCAATGCGTCCAGTGGTGTTAGTGGGGCCGTCACTGAAAGGTTATGAGGTACAAGTACCATCTGTTACTCTTCTCTTTAGCAAGAACCTAGGAGAGGGTCCTTTGGGTGCTTGCTGCTGTGGGGTGTGTTTATGTGTAGGAACTCACGGAAGCCAACGCAGGAGTGAAGGGGGGTGCGGCGAGGGCTGGTGGGCCCTGGCCCATCTTCCTTCTCTTGCACACTTCTCATGCTTTGTGCAATACATGGATGGCAGTACATGTTTGGAAATATCACCCTCAAAACATTTACAGTGGGAAATTCTGGTAAAAGATTTGTTTTGCACTAAATTCAAAGAAAATTGCTTTACTCAAAAGTTAAATTATTTATTTTAACCTTTCCTATTACTTGTAGAAATGATAGAACATGAACAGCAGAAGGAATAGCTACATAGTCTTCCCGCACATCTGAGCCCTCATTGCCAACCAGTCTCACCCTACTGGGTGCTTGAGACAATGGCACATTTTACCCAATGCTTTTTGTTGTATTTGTTTTAGGGAAAACTCCCTTAAAAGCATTAGCAAATTCTAGAGATTAACCACGCACCAAGGAGAAGAGTAGAAATGTAAATGCGTGACATTTCAAGTGTTGCCATTTGGGCTTTGTGCAAGCACAAGTAATAAGTAGGGGGGAGTGATATTTCATTCTGAAGGTGGGCAACCTGCAGGGTCCCCTTCCCACTGAGCTGGGAGAGTTTCTGACACAAAGTAGTCATTTCTGACACATCGGTTTAATGAATAATCTTGAGACAGCTAAGAATCCCATCTCTTTGTCTTCCTCTGATTTGGAAATACCGAAGTGATGAGTAGGATAGTGAACAGGGAAAATCTCATCAACAAGCACAGACTAGCTGGAGAGCTGAGCCCAGAGCAGGCCTCGGGGCCTCTCATAATAGCTCAGGTATGCCAGGGTGGCCAGCACTTGTGGACAAAGCCACCCTCTTGTCTCTTGGCAGCAGTTCCAGCCCCTGATAGAGGCAGAGAGAGAAAGACTTGCCGTGGCTCTGGTGAATGCTGCTGGTTCATTCCTCAGCACTGTAGAGGAGAACGAGGGGGGGACGGCAGCAGCTGTGCTCAGTTATGCATGAAACACCTTCTAAGATGACCTCCCTGTGGGAGACATGGCTGTGACAACGAGGTCTCTGCTCAGCCTTAGCACCCTCCCCTTCCACCTCTCCCATTTTTGACTTCTCTCTTTCTGCGTGTTTGCCTCATTCTTTTTTTCTCACCTCTGCAAAGGTAACAGACATGATGCAGAAAGCCCTCTTTGATTTCCTGAAGCACAGGTTTGATGGGAGGTGAGACCATAGATGTTTTTGTATTTTTATTTTCCTTTAACTGAACATGTATGATAAATTGATTTGTGAATCTATGTTCCAGTGGTTGTGGTAGTTCTCTAATTAAAAGTTAACACAGTGCTTGTGGGAAGAATATAGTAAAAGCTCTGAAAATATGAAGTATAGCCTTGAATTCCTAAAGGGAAAAGGGCCTTGAAAAGGAAAACAATCCGCTTGTTTTATTGAAATGTTTATCTTTGTTTTCTCACTTATTACAAAATTAGTGTCAAAGTTGGTTTCCTGAAAAAATTAATTAAAATTCATATTTCTGGTGAATATGTGTGTGTGTGTGTGTGTGTGTGTGTGTGTGTGTGTGATATAAAGGTCTAAAACACGAAATCCAAGAAAATATTTTTCATCACAAATCTTCCAAAATGACTATTGCAGGATATAGTACTTAATTGGATGCTTTTTTTTTTTTTTTTTTTTAAGAAATGAACTTGCTATTTTAGTTTTCAGAGTTTGGCTTCAACCTTGTGTCATAGATTTTTCTTTCATTAGTGTTTTGAGACTATTGCGTTGCCCAGACTGGTCTTAAACTCCTGGACACAGACAGGCCTTCCTCCTTAGTCTCCCCATTAGCTGGAACTGTTGGCACCTGCTAACTCTGCAGTATCCATTGACTTTTGGTTTTGTTTTGTGTGGTGCTGGCGTTGGAATCACAGGCCTTATGCATGCTAGGCAAGTGCTCTACTGCTAAACTACAATCTCAACCAGATCTTGTTAGTTTAGAGGTCTGTTTTGTGTGTGTTCATCGTATGACCCAACCTTCAAATAATTTTGTCCTTTAAGTATTGTGGAAAATGTCTAAATGGAGTTTCTGTGTTTTACAAAGAAATGTCCAAAAGTCCATAATGACAGTTCAGGGTACAAGCTCTTCCACAGTGCAGAATAAATTCCATGTAAAAATAACTATGTGAAAGAAAGTCTGAACTTATAAAAAATGAAGAAAATTTAAATAGTGTATATTGAGAAATCTGAGTAAAGCCATAAATCTTAAAAGGCCTAATTAATTTGAAAATTTGAATATCTTCAGGCAGATTTTAACACGTGCGTTATTTTAAAGAAAAAAATTACCATAATGTTTTAAGTACTATATATGTAACTGTCTATATGTCTGTGAGAAGAAAAGCTTATTGGATGATCATGTTAAAAATATTCATTAGTAAAAAAAAAAAAAAAAAAAAGTCATTAGTTATTAGTTCTAATAATTGAAGATTTAGTTCAAGGAGTAAGAATGTTTCTATGATATTTTTGGAATTCCTAAGTACATTAATATAGGCCATCCTATTTTAATAAATCAGCCTGGAAATGTAGAATGATTTTAATACCATAGAAGCCTATTAATGCTCACTTAAAGTCTGAAACATGCTTAGGTCTGGGAAGGACAGTGAAGTGGGAAGGAGAAAATCTGGCAGAGATTTTGTGCTGCCTGTCCTTGGGGCCCTTGGCCTGAGTATGACTGGGGAAATCTGACTGGAGAAAGGCACATGCAGGGCCTGGAGGTCATCTGTACAAAATGGTTACAACTTGGTCATGTTGTCATACTTCATTGTAAAGCAGTTTGGGGATTACAATCTCACTATCTACCTATACATAAGAGGAAGTGGATTGTACTGATCCACGGTCATCTGACTGGCACAAAGCAGTTAAAAGAAAGGCACGTTGGGCTGGGGATTTAGCTCAGTGGTTCCGGCGCCTGTCTTGCAAGCGCCAGGGCCCTGGTTCGATCCGGAGTAACCACATACCATACTGGGCATGGAGACTCACGCCCAGCAGCAATCAGTACCACATACCACAGTGCCGGGCGTGGTGGCTCACACCTGTAATCCCAGCACTTGGGAGGCAAAGGCAGGAGGATTGCTGAGTTCAGGGCTGAGCCAGTCTGAACTGCAGAAGCAAGACCCTGTCTCAAAAAAAAGAGTGTGAGGTGAGAGAATGGATTTATTTTCCTGCAGTAAGAAGCCAGTGCAGCAGAAAAAACAATGAGTTCACTGGTGAGTGCTATATTGGAGACTGGAATTAAGAAGAAATTGGCTGGTAGCTTCTCAGTGACCAATGTACCTTCTATGTGGGAAGTATCCTTACATTCTAAGCTATGACAATCTCCTGCATTATGCTGTACCAATTAATAGAAGGAGAGAAAACGACAAATAGTTTTTAATTGAAATCATCCAGGAGAACAGTCACATAGAGGGCCAGTGATACTGAATAAACAGTAAGTTCTACTGGAAACCTACTTAGTGTTTCTGTGGTTGTGAATAGAATAGGTTAAACAGAATCATGAAGTGAAAGTCCTCTTATTTTTCAAAAAGTAAAAGCAAAAAAAATCTATTAGATGAGAAGATTTCTTAGTCAGTGCTCCTTTTCAGATCTTGGTGAGAAACCAGTTCAGTGAAGTAGTCGAAAGTCCAGGCGATAGACTATTGTAGAATCATAAACTAGAATGTTCGTTGACACATTAAAAATTGAGTCAGTTTAGACTCACTTACTGTATAATTTTGCTTCTGTAGCTGCTCTTGTGGGTGTGACCATAAGACATGTAAGAAAAGTGAAAGGCACGATACTAGTAATTCCTGAGGAGCCTCTGTATATGTGAAATCCACAGCTAGTAATGATTCCTGCTCACAGACCATAACCATGTGACCACTGCGGAACCCACGGTGAGGGCACAGTGAGGTGCCACGAGGCAGAGAGCTTCCCTCTTCATTTAATCACAAAAACCTGTATGGGGGGGTCATACTGGGTCATACTTTCTGGTAAGATTTGTTCTTCTGGTCTAATGTACCATTCCTAGACCAAACAGTGAGTGAGCATTCAAACCAGTGGCAGCGTGTTGACCAATGCCAGTCATTTCAGATATCTTAAAAGTTGTTATGGTAGGCCTTTAATAACTGAGTCAAATCAGCTGTCTGGCACTTATCAGCACTTTATAACTGACATAATCCTGGCTTAAAATTAATAAATCTCCAGAGACAGAATCTTAAATTGATGGGATTTAGAGGCCAAGGCACAGCTAAAGAAAACAGAGAGGTATTGTGAAAGAATTCAGAAGAGAAAAAGCTAAGAGTATAGATTATGGAGACGCTAAGAAATGATAGGTGTTAACAGTATTTAATGCACATTAAGAATGTAAAGTATGAAGGAAATGGGAAGTGATGCTATCACAAAGCAGCCATAGTACATAAGAATGAAAACAGTTTGTAACTGCAGTCAACAAGTGGAAGAGCCAATAGTGACTTCTGTTTCATAATCAATAGCATGCTCATCATCTCCTCTGACTAATCTCTATTCAGACACTAGCTCATTAATGCACACTAGCGATAATTGAGTGCTTTTATGCCAAACTTGAATATTTACATGAGTACATTGTTTTTTACATCATGTCTGACCTAATTCGCCACTCCTCTCAGCATACAAGAGTTTCATTAACTCTAAGAGGAGGAGAATTTATTATAGATTGCTTAAGTTTTGAGAACTGGATATAAGGTCCTTTAAGTCTTCAAATCCCTAGTAATTGTCCTGCAATACATTATACAGTTCTGTCAGTGTAGGTCAGTGAGAATAATTATTTAAGAAAGTCCTCATATATTACCATGTGAGGACATAATTACAACCCCAAGAAGTTGTTGTGACACATCTCCTATCACTATTTTACACAAAAGGTGTCACGTGCATGACCACGCAACCACCAGGAGAAGGAAGTAGGAAAATGTGCCAGGGCATCATTGTTCTGACAGCGCACTGTTCTGTGCTTCGGAACACTTTGCTCTACTAGGGTTTCTAAGTTGAAGAGTTTTTTAAAAGGTAGACTGACTGGGTTGCATATTAGAAGTAACGAGGACAGAGAGTAGAAAGATTTTAACAACCATTTCATTACCAACATAGAAAAACTAACGATTCTTGAATGAATGTATTATAACTGAAAATAGTGTCGTTCAGCAGAAAATCACAGAAAGCTAGAACTCATGCTCTGATAGACTGCAGCAGTTAAGGTGAATTGCACAGGAAAACAAAGCAAAGTTGGCAGTCAGATTCATTGGATTTAGAGAATGCAAATTCAATGCTTAGGTTCAATGTTCACCTGATGGGGGAATTTGATTCGATTCTCATCCAGTTCAGTTTGCAATCAGAACTGTGGAACAAAATCATTTCATGAACCATGGCATCACTGTGAGTTTTCTAGTTTGCGAGGACATTTGTTGCTATACTCAGTCATCTGGAGAACTGTCAGCATATAACTACTAGTTATGTCATAGAAAAGTTTCCCAGGAAACTATACAAATGGCTGTGAAGCAGGATATTTACCAGAGCCAAAAGACATTAGATGGCATGTAAGTTTTAAAGACCTGTGTATGTATATATATGAGAAATTTGAATTTATGGTCTGATTTTGATACTAGTAAACATTCAAAGAGAAATGCCTTTGTCTTGCTGGCTTTTTAGGGTTGTGCCTATCTTTTTTCTAAACTCTACATCATTCATGTGTAGTTTTATTAACAAATAACTTGCATTAGCAGATGCATTTGAGTTGTTTACTGGAAAATAAGAAAAAGAACTATTGCCCACATCTTTCCCTCAGTTTTTAATACACTAGGCCTTTTTTGCTGTACTTTAAAAAACTTTCATAGTGTTTTAAAGTGATGTTGTAAAAAATGCTTTTATAATAGATTTGTAGAATTATAAAGTGTGTATCTGTTCTTAATCCTTTCAGATTTTTAGAACCAAACGTGACTATCTGGCTTGTATAGAACTAGGAAATTTGATTTGCACTTAAGCAGAATAGAATCTTTGGATCCACCAAAAATCTTTATTCTCGAAGGTTGAATTTGGTTATAAAGGAATCTACATGTCTCCTGTTGTATGTTTGGACTAATCTGGAACATGATGGTGTTTCTACTCAGAGACTCCGTTCTTAACACGAGAAACCAGAAGCACAGTAAATACACAAACTCTGCTCTTTAAAGACAAGTGCCTCTGAGATTCTGTTTCTCAAAGCTACATTGGGCTTTGAGTGAAGGAGTCTTAGATGTGGACTTCACTCAACTTCAACCTGACTGAAGTCCTGATCGACTCACAGAGCGAGGCCAAGGTTATGTATCTGCAGTTGATGGTGAGGCTCACATCTGAGCATTCGGGCTTGCTGGAGAAGAAAACTGAACCGAAAGAGAATTATGGAGTCAGATGACCACACCTTGACTTGACTCCCAGGGGACTAGTTTAAACCCTTGTAGTATATAGAACTGTGTGGAACTTTCACTCTTGTCTCAGTTTCCTCCTTGGTAAAAATGAGGAAGTTGTTACATCAGTGTTTTCCAACATATTTTAGCAGTTGAACCAATTTTTACAGTGGAATTATATATAAACCTCAAAATAGAAAACAGAAATGCGAATGTATTTGGCATGAATGGTGATAAAACTGGAGTCTTGCCAGATGGTTCTACAAGTGGTCCCTGAGGTATTTCTAAAAAACTCTTGGTTTCTACAGAAGACAGTTTAAGGATGTGTCGGATTGTTATTAGGACCTAAAAATTCTAGAAATCAAAAATTTGAAATGTCCAGAGTACTTATAGCAGTAAATACAATACAGGCAAGCAGTGCCTTGCTTTAAAATAGCATAGAATTTTTGCACAGCCTGTTGCTTTAACTAAGCGATTTCTACCCATTTATGAAAAGGACTATTTTAAATTCTTCCCAAGGCTTCATGTCACTAGAGTTAGGTGACAGCACTGAAAGTGTTGTTCCAAAATAAGTGTGAGATGACTTGATTGAGTAATCATTAATAACTCTACTCTATTCCCTGCTTTCATCCCCAAAGGAGTTTAAACAAGGAAGAGAATGGGTATGGGTAGTGAGCGTCTTCTTTCTGGGAACTCTGCTAACCTGTGAAGGCGAGGATAGTGAAAGGCCTGTTGATGGCAGTAACTGGCTGAGGAAGGCAAATAGATGAAAGTTAAGCAATCTCGTTTTGAAAACGTTAAGTTCCAGGGTCAGGGATGTAGCTCAGTGGTACCATGCCTGCTTCACAAGTGCAAGGTCCTGAGTTCAATCCCTGGTACCAAAATAAATAAAGAAAATTAAAATTAACTGTTAAGTTCCAGGTACTCTCATATACAAATAGAACCCTTTCTCCTCTCCTCTGAAATGTCTTTTTCTTTGCTTTTATGACTGCAGGAAACGTTCTAAATTACTACAGTCGAAGTAGCATACTCACATTGACCTCAGCGGTACTTTCTTGGTACTGCTCATCAAATACATCTCAAGTCATGTGAATGTGCTGCAGAATCTTGTGCCTGTAGAAAAAACATTTTCTCACATTCTAACAAGTGAAGCCTCCCTTTTCCCTCTGGAAAAATGGTTTCTGTGTCATAAATTATTAGGCACAAGTAATGCAGCTTAATCTCCAGCTGGTTGATTGTCCTTGATGAAAATGAAGAGGGTTTCCCCCTCCAGCTAGCAGCAATAAAATGCTGGGGCTGAGTCTTTGAGTTCCAAAGGTCTTGTTCAACAGGAAATCAAGTGTGGATTGTGAAAATTTTGTATTGTTGCTTCCTAGAAAGAGCATGGTTTATTCATGTTTTGATTCCTTACTGGCATAATAAAGGGAATTTGGTAAGGGGGTCCTTAATAGAGGTAGAGCATTTTTACTGGAATAGTGTTTCAGTGCAGTAGCCAAAATCTTTCCTCCATTCTGCTGTGCTAGTATTTCAATATTAGTCAAAGCCTATTTAAAATACCTGTAGCCAATGCATACTTTACTACAGTTCCACTGTAATATGCAAAGTGGTTATTAAGTACTGTGGTTATAAATTACTTGCACAGACCCATAACATTTTTACTGGTCTGTTCTCTTCTGTGTTCCTATTCATAGGATATCAATAACAAGAGTGACAGCTGACATTTCTCTTGCTAAGAGGTCTGTCCTAAATAATCCCAGCAAGAGAGCAATAATTGAACGTTCGAACACTCGGTCCAGCTTAGGTAAGATGTTCAAGACCATCATCACCATGATGGAATATTTTCGAATGTCTTTCCAATTTGCTTTGTGATCTGAATGGGGAAGTGCTGAATAACTGAAAATAATCTTAGGCCTGAACATGAAGAGAGCAAAGTCCTGCAGCTATCGGAGTTTCTCTCCCCTCCTCACTATCTCCCTCCCTCTCCCGCTCTCCTTTCTCTTCTCTCTTCCCTACTCCACAGACAATTAGTTAATTAGTAGTCTAGTAGGAAGAATCTCCAAGGGGCTCTCCTAGTCACTTACTTCCTAAGCACTATATCTGATTTGCCGGAGCTTCTTAATGAGGCCAATGATATCTGTCATACCTGAGTCACATTTGACAAGCAAGGAAATGAGGTGTTCACCTTTCTCAGGCCTTTAGAAGAACTAACTAGGTAATGGTATTCTTTGTGTTGCTTCTGTTGCTAGTTGGTGATATGTGGAAGAGTACACCTTTAGTTGACTGTGAAAACATTAATAACATGCAGGGAATTTAAACATATCTTTCCTAGGCTACTGATGCAGAAGCATCCTAAAACTCACCATGATGGAGAAGAGAAAGGGGTGTGGATGAACAGGGCTGGACAGTGAGTTCATGCCACTAGTAGATCACACCATTCATTCTGAAAGCCTGTTCGTGGTCTCTGCAACAGTTAAAAGAGAAGTAGAATCCTTCTTAGGAACCTCCTTTCCTTTGACATTGTGAGGGCCCTTTTTTTTAACTAGAAAAGAATATGTGCTAAGAAACAACTACATTTGTGCATAACAGACTTAGTAAAGGAGAATAGGATGTGGTTATAGAGCAGAGAGGAGACTGAAAAAGTAGATTGAAGCCAATCTGTTAGGCCTCTAATGTACCTTGCTAGAAAGAGCTTTACGTATATTCCATGAAATGTTTATAACTTATTGATAATTGCTATGTTGAAAATGTTTTCCATGGTAAAATAATTTTGGAAATTACGAAGTAAACAGTTGGCAATTTTCTTCACTGCAAGACTTCTTAACGTCTTTAAGATACAAAGCATAATATATGTTTGAGATTGCAAAAGAAGCTGTTGTAGTATACAGCAAATCCTTTGTATAAAAACCCTTTCTTTCATTGGCAATCACATGGGATTAATATTCTGAGGTATTCATTTTGTGAAATGTTGCCCTGGGCCCTAGGGACCAACTATAATGGGGGAGGTATGAACAGAGTGGTTGTAGGGGAGATCATTAGTCACAGGGGTGCTGGAGGGGTGGGCCTGGACAGGCTGTGGTCTGCTTATGCATGCATTCATCAAGGCCTCGAGCGTCACAGCCTATAACTATCCTGAGTTCCGTTCACCTCAGTTATGAAAACCTCCATTGGTAATCCTCTGAGAATCAGTTTGGTTGACATTTTTCTCCTTTAAGAAAATGAGCTGTATAGATAAAAATGCCTTTTTCTTCCTCATAATTGTAATTTACTTATTAAAGTCTCTGTACATATTACCCAAACATTGGGCTCAGCCCAGTATGTAGTGTGACCCTCAGCCTTCTGTCTTGCTCTGGCAAGTGCTCATGCCATGGCTTGTGTGTTGGTGGTGTGGTAGAAGTGTCTGCCACCTTCTTCTGTCATGAACTACCCATAAGCTTCTCCCTGGTTAGAATGCACGGCCCAGGTTATATAGAAAACTCAGAGAGCCTTAGGGTTCTTGTGTCAGGAAGGTCCAGTCTGCATCACTGCTTTTTTGCTACTTCAGAATATATTTATATGAGCCCGGGATTTAGCTCAGTGGTTTCAGTGCCTGTCTTGCAAGTGCTAGTGCCTGATTTAGATCCCTGGTAACCACATACAACAGTGCTGGGCGTGGAGACTCACACCATGCCCACCAGTAACCACTACCACATACCACAGTGCCAGGAGTGGTGGTTTACAGTATAATCCCAGCATTTGAGAAGCAGAGGGAGGAGGATTGCTGTGAGTTCAAGGCTGAGCTCAGGGCCAGCCTGAATTTACAAAAGAGAGACACTGTCTCCAAAACACACACAAAAAATTATATATTTAGATTTGAAATTAAACAATATAAACTTCTTCAGGTACAGTGCTGTCCAGAGCTCCCTTAATCCAAAAAATGGTGGGTTCATAAAAGCAACAAATAGAGCACATGCCTCATCATCCTTCAAACTTAATATGGTAAAA
>PVIR01026993.1:0-23368 GCA_004026965.1 Petromus typicus
AAGAAGAATGTTGCTAGGCTGCACAGTATTTTCTGTCGTCATCTTCTTTGCCATCAACAAGATCCAGGTGGGAAATATTCTGAACAAACGCTGTGCACTTTGAGCTGAATGATGACGGTAAAATTCCTAAGGAGAAAGTTCAAGGAAGCACTTGGCATTTGTGTTAGAGCCAATTACTAAAGTGTTCATGGATACAAAATAACCTGTATGAAAAGGAGAGGTGAAAATTTGAAAATAGATGACCTTTTCAAAGGGAAGGCAGCATCTGAAGGAGAAACGCAGTTCTGAGGAGTAAGCACTGGAGAAATCCACAGTGAGTAGGCGGGAGGGAGGGGAGAGGTTAGCACAGACAGAAGGAGCAGGGAGCAGGATTCTGTGGTACTGCAGAAGCCAAAGGAGCAGGAGGCGATGAAAAGCGCAAATCCCTTTGACCTTCACAGGGAGGTTACTGGGCCTTCAAGAAAAGAACCTTGAAGGATAGTGGGAATGGAAAAGAAAAGCTCCATTTCTAAATTTCTAAAGGAATGAGAGGAAGCAGGTGAACCCTAGAACAGGTCACTCTGGCTTTCTTCTTCCCAAACATGGAGAGACATGGGCAAAAAGAAATGTAGAAACAGGAAATGGCTAAAATTCTCAAGAAATAAAAGCCAATTGGGGGAAGAGTAGCAACAAGGATTAGAAATCACATCAGGATGCCTTTTTTTGTAAATAGAAAATCAAAATTCCAAGTATTCACAGGGTTTTCCTATACTCATTCTGGTTCTTTTATAACAAAGCTAGCTATTAAGATTTTAATTATTACGTCCAGCTGTGAGTTTGAGCCAATTTAAAACAAAACCAAAAATAAAATGGCAACCTCTATTCATTCATTTCAAAATAACATTTCATTAAAGTGATGGATTCCAGAGTAAGACGGGCTGAGTGCATGACCCCAAGTTTGCCACTTAGCAGTTCCTGGCCTTTGGGAACGTTATGTTATCTTTCTGCCTAAAATTCCACATCTTGAAAATCCAGACCTCACTAGGCCACTGTGAAAAATAAGATAACACAGTGAATTGCCTAGAGTAATGCTAGCCACATCGTCAGGATGCCATAAATGTTACTTATTATAATCCACACATAACTACTTCACACAACAATTATATCTTAATTCTTTCTCCTCAGGGCAGTACTCTAATTTTTCTCAACTCAAAGAGAATGTTATTGCAGGAAAATCCCTAGATAACCATGTCCCACGATAATGTAAATTCAGCTTTAATGCAGTTGAAAATCAGTGCCGTTTTCTGTGTCCAACATCACTTTTCAAGGGCAGGACGATAACATTCTTATTTCTGCAGGAGACATGTGTGAGATGAGGGGTAACACCAGGTGGAGAAACTGCAGGAAACCCTGACTTAGAAAGAAGGGAACAAAAGCAGGGTCTTGGCTGCTTTTCTAGTTGCTGAAACAAAATACCGAACACCCACCAGTTGAAAGAGGAGAGGTTTATTTCGGCTCCCAGTTCCGAGAGGTTTCAGTCCAGAGTCAGCTGGCTCCAAGGCAGAGTGGCATGACACAGGGCCAGTGAGAAGAGAAACAGTCGACAGGGTGGCAGGACGGGCAGAAGGCGTGAGCAGGAGTGGGAGTGGCGGCATCCTGCCTCCTTCCTGCTTGCTTGCATTCCCTCCAGGCTGCCTGCTTCTGGATGATGCCGCTCAGAACTACGCTCATTCCAATACGTGAACTAACCCACAAGTCCTTAATCTGAGCATCACACCCTTCATCCATATTCATACCCTTTAGTCAAGTTACCTCTAAAAGCCCCACATTTAGACCCGAGCCCCGTCAGGCAGCATGTCTAATCCCAGTGCTTTCTCAGCCTGATCCCCGTACACCACACTGAAAATGTGGACTTCATGATTCACAACATGTACAGCATTAGTCAGCTTTCCTTCATTATGCTGAAAAAACTGAGATCATTGATTTACACAGATAATCTGAAGACCCACCAGCAGGCCCTGTCTCTGAAGGACCTTAACACTTCCATGGCACCACCTGGAGACCAAGCCTTCAACACAGTCTTGTCTTAGTACTTTGCTTGTTGCTGAGGCAAAATACGCAACACCCAAAGCTCACGGAGGAAAGGTTCAGGGTAGCTCACAGTTATCGAGTTCTCAGTTCACAGCTGGTTGGCTCCAAGGCAGGTGGCAGTGGGGGGGGGGGCATCGCTGAGGGGAAACAGTCCATAGTGTCCAGAAAGCAACAAAGCTGTGAAGTAGCAAAGCAGCTGCAGTAGCACTCTCTCTCTCTTATCCCTTCCAAAATACCCACTCTGGGTTCTCCCACTCACACCCAGGGCAGGTTTTCCATCACCTGCACCAGAACTATGCCAAACTGATCAGTGGGTTAATTTAGTGATCACAACCCTTCACCCCCGCAGCACACACCCTAGATTCAGCCACCTCTGCAAAGCCTATGCTCACATGAGACTTTGAGAGGACATGTCCATAGGCCATTGCTGGCCGAGGGACCTTTGGGATCTGTACCACAGCAAGTGCTGCATGGCTTCAGGGACCAGAGGGGACTAAATGCTATGATTAGATCCAAAATTCCTGCTCAACCAGATGCACAGGCTGACTTCATTACTTTATGTGACTAGCAATAATATTAACTATTTACACTACTGAAACTTTTTAGACAATTTACAATCAGCTTTTCCTGTACTTTAGCTGTCTTCAGAAAACTGTTCTACATTGATTAATAGCTTTTTATACCTATTATTTATTTTGTCATCCACCTTCTGCCCCGGATTGCACTCAAATTTCTGTGAGGATAGAGCTCATCAGCATCAAATAATTTCTTAGAAAATCTTCTACGATGCCTAACACATTGTAGATTGGAAACAAGTACAGTAGCAAAACAAGGAGGAGGTGTGTGGAGTGTAGACGTGATTTAGTTTCACCTAATCTCCATGTCTCTCTCAGTCCCCCCTACTTCCCTGTTCAAACAAATTATGCCCTTAGTTCCCTTTTTAAATAAAATTCTGGAGCAATTTTTGAGCTGGTGCTAATTAAAGGTTACTGAAGTTATCTGATTTGACTGGGATGATAGATTTTGATTTATGCTCCTAGAGTGTATCTCTAGCTCCCCCGTGTGGAGGGTAAAAGCCAGGGTCTCTCCAATGGGTAATTCAGCTAGATATCCTAGAGCACAGAGAGCTTGAGGACTGCTTTAATCGACTCCCAAGGGTCAAATGCTATTTTGTTTGCTCATTGCTAAATGTTGAGAAAAAAAAAAAAAGTCTAGAGACAAAACAGTCTAGACAAAAGTCTAGAGGAAACGAACTGGAAACAGCTACTTGGTCAACTTGTTTGAACCAGGAAGTGAAACCCCCATCACATCCCCCTTTTCATTAGCCCCAGACAAGCCCTCTTCTGTGCCTTCTGGAAAGGCCTGCTCTGGCCTTTTTTGGACATTCAAAGGTTTTCAGGCTTGTTCATTCAGACACCTGCCAGCATTTGTTACCACTGCTTACAAGCTCAGCTCGGAGCACAGGCTCTGCGCAGGTCTTCCTCTGAATGAAATCATTGCCTTCCCCGCCCCAGGCACGTCAGCTTGGGTTATCCTACTTTATCTCCCCCACTCCCCGGTCTGCTCTGCTAGGGGAGGACTGAGAGAGCCAACGGGTTCCTGCCTTGCAGCATCTTCCATCACCGATAATATGGCACCGTTTTCCTCATTCATTTCATTTTAAAATTGGTGCAGCTCAGAGTGTAAACCCCAAGCAAGGAGATCAGAAAAGAGCTTGTTTTATTCAGCTCTGATCTTGCTGGGTGAGTAACGGACACCATTTGGCCATCCCTTCCACATCAGGGTGCTAGCGTTAACTCTGAGGAGTTAGTTTATAGCATATCTGGGAGAACCGGAATGTAATGATATGACAGCAAGACACTGCGGAAGTATCCACAGAGTGAGAAGGCCAAACAAGGCTGAAGGGGAGAGCTGCTGAGATCAGTCATGAAGCGATGACATAGAGCAGGGACACGGTCCACAGGAGGAGGAGCTGCGCGTGGGGGCGGGAGCGTGAACAGCTCATCTGAGAACAACTAGCCTGGCTGGAAAGGACAGTCATAGTAAGATTTTTAAATCCTAGCAGATCCTTTGCCAAAGAATTCATTTTGTGGTACTCAGCTCTGCTCCCAGCCATTTTTTAAGACAAACTCTTGCTAAGTGCCCAGGCTGCACTTGAGCTTTGTAATCCTCCTGCTTCAGCCCGCAGAGAACTGAGATTGCAGGTGTGTACTGCCATACCCAGATCCGATGAAAGAATTTTTAAATAATATAATTTTAAAAATTAATTCTGGATAGGAAAATGAGAGGTGAACAACTCAGCTGAAAGATTTTAGAGGCGGTTAGAATAAGCTCCACACGAAGAAGGGTCTTGACTACGAATGTATTGGTGGAGATGAAATAAAAGAGGTGTAGTGAGAAATGGAAAGATCACAGTGGTAAGACTGGGGAAAAATGGAGTCCCCAGGCATTTAGTTTTCTGGATTAGGTAATCAGCAGGAAATATGAAGAGTTCAGGAGAGGTTTAGTTGTTAGATGCACTGGCCTTCAGGTTGCTACAGGACTTTCAAGAAATACCCAGTACACCCATATCCACACAGTCCTGAGTTTAACAATGCTAGAGATGCAAACGTGTACGCTGACAGAAGCCAAACCCACAGGAGTGAATAAGTTCATGCAAAGCATCTGTGAGTAATCAGAGTGGGTAGATCAAAACCAGACTGAACACAAGCAAATCCTAGCATCAGCTGATATTTACCACTCTACATTAAAAATGTACCTGGGCCAGGGATTTAGCTCAGTGTGTCACACCTGCCTGGAGAGCTCAAGGTCCTGAGTTTGATCCCTGGTACTGCAAATAAATAAATAAAAGAAAGACACAAGGGAGGCGTTCAGGTCTCTGAGATTCTCTATGTCCTGCTCTGCAGTCTTCCAGGAATTTTTAAGTTTGTTTTGTAATTTGTGTGATTTAATGTCTACATTTTTCCCTTGAAATTCTGAATTGGTGTAATGGAGGAAAGGAAAGAGGCAGGTCACCTGACCCCAAGCACGGCTGTGTGGGGTTGGAGGTTGGCAAAACAATGTCTCAGATAGTTTTGATAGTCAAATAGTCTGAAACACTAGTCTGAAAACTCAGATAGTCTGCACTTGATCTTAGCCAAAAGGCCGAGAAGCGATAAACTCAGATAGTCTGAAACAATGTCTCAGATAGGCTATGAGCATAACAAGTATCAACATGGATACAGCTAGCATCATCCACAATCTAGAACAATTTCTAGGCATCTTGGTACTTCCCACTTGTAAAAGTTAAACATCATGAAACCTTAATGGAAACTGTGATGGTAAGAAAGGAAATGAAAGAAAACTGTATGGCCTGTAATGAGCATTTGAGGCTAAATAAAAAGAGCACACCCCCTGCAGTTCTTCAAGTGCCATATGGCCACTCCTTCTCTCAGTGCCTTATGACTATTTCCCAAGGTCAATTTCCCTGCTTTAACCAGTATTGGGTCTTGGTGTGTGCTCCCGATCACTATCTTCCTGATTCTTCATACTCTCGGGTCTTCAATGTTCTATGTATGGATAGAATTGAACAAATCATTTGGCTGTGTGCAGGGAGCATCTGCTTTGTATTAGTCAGGACTCTTTGGGATGCAAGGTACAGAAGCCCAACTTTAACTAGCCGAAGCCAAAAAGGAAATGTGTTGTATTCTAAGATCGAGGTCCAGGCACTGCCCCGTCCCCGGTCTCTGCCTCTTTCTGCTCTCGGATTCCACTGGGTAGGCTGATTTTCTGCACCAAGCGAGAAGCAGCCCCACATTTCATGTGTATCAGTTGAACCCAAAGATCTTACACTTTTTCATTGCTCTCAAGTTCAAAGGGAAGGAAATCCTCTGATTGGAGTAGCTTAAGGAAGATGTCTATCCACATCCAAATATTCTGTCCAAAAAAGATAGAATGCACAGGGGGACGAGGAGGAGAAAAAGAAGTGGAAAAGCAGACACTCTTAAATGAACACAGTAGTCTTCCCGCAGTCACCTGGTTCTCTGAGTCACGTGTCTCCCGCTGGCCTAAACGGCACACGAGACAGTCGCAGCTGAGACAGGCAGAGTGACGAAAAGAGACTCTTCACCGCTGGCTTGTAAGCCTTCCACAGAGGAGGGCTGGGAGATTTCAAAGAAAATAAATCTATCATTTCTTTGGGCTAATTCTGATTAAAGCAAAACTATTTAGAGACATATGGTAATTGAAGAAAGCAGGAAACCAAAGAGCCTGACATTTTTGGAACCACAAATAAAAGCTCCTTAAAAAGTTAACAAGACAAAGATGAATGTGGATTCTAAGACATCAAAATAGCAGTATTTTGTGATTTGGCTCTGCTGGAAGTTATTATCCTAGATCAGAGCCAGAATGGGAACGTAGTTTGATCTATGCTTCCCACTTAAAGAAACCTGAAGTGGGCCGCCGCTCTGGGAATGGACCACTGGGCAGACTGGTGACTCTTTTTCACTGAATATAAGACATGAGACTCATGACTGGCTAGAAGACAGATTCAGAAAGAACGACCTCGCCAAAGTGCACTTCTCAAAGGCTACATCTGAGTAAAATGAAGTAAAATGTAGTAATCAGTTTAGTCCATTAAGTATTTGATAGCTCCTGATTATACATAAAGTATTCCTTTTAATTATAAGGTCTTATCATTTTTTGTGGTGATGTTGCCTCTTCTAGATGTAAAAATAGAACTGTTTCTACAATGTATATTCCATATTCACCCTTTACCAATAAACAAACATTTACTCAGAAGCTGAAGGTGTATGAGGGCTGGTGATTCTGATTCACTTTAGTTTATTCTTTTTAGACTGGAGACTGTAGCACTTTGGTATTATTTTGCAGGATAAGAAATCATATTTTGGGCCGGGGATATAGCTCCGTGGTTCTGGCGCCTGTCTTGCAAGCACAAGGGCCTGGGTTCGATCCCCAGTAACCACATAACAATACTGGGCGTGGAGACTCAACCCCAGCAGCAATAAGTACCACATACCACAATGCGGGGCACGGTGGCTCACGCCTGTAATCCCAGCACTCGGGAGGCAGAGGCAGGAGGATTGCTGTGATGTGAGTTTGAGGCTGAGCTCAGGGCCAGCCTGAACTACAAAACGAGACCTTGCCTCAAAAAAAAAGAAAAAGAAAAAGAAATCATATTTCATGTATATTACCACTAGGTGGCTCAAAGAACTAATATACCAGTTCATCAGAGAAGTGGGAAAAGAACCTTAAATTATTGAAAGACTTGAGTCTCTTCCTGTAGTTGCATGCTTTATGGTTGAATTCTCTGCAAACTTTCCTGTTATTTATAGGGCATCACTATAACACTGCACATGGTAGACAATTACTAATGCAAGTCATTGTGCACTGTTTTACGATAGAGAAAGGATTAAGGGACAAACAAATGAGTTACACTTTGTCATAAAAATGCGATAATAAAATAAGTTAAAATTTTACCAGTTGACTGACGGTCACTTTCCATGAGGTCTAAAGATTCAGAGTCTCAGTCGTATTTCATTCTCATGTGTCCAGGCATTTCCAGAGACACCTGCTTTATTTTCTGGCTGTTACTTATGTCTTTTAGAGGTGAGCCGACTCAGACAGAGCTTGAACCCTGTAGGGAGGCACGTTGGGAATCAAAGCATTCTTTCAAAAACACCCTTTCCGGGCTCTCCAGATACTGTGCCGCTGCCAGTCACAAGGCTTGTGCTTCTTCTCTGACTGACAGAGGTAAAGCAAAAGAGGAAATGACTTGTGTTCGCCTTAACTTCAACAAACGTCTAATAATTCTATTTAGCTGTTCCAGATAAAGTGTCAAGAGGTGAAAGCAGCAAGGAGTTTTGCAAACAGTGTGAAAACTGAATGTTGACCTTGGAATAAGAGGGTGTCGGGTTTTCCTGACCAGGAAGAATCAGCGTGCCCTCCCACTATTCTGAAGATAATCTGTTCCCTTAGTACCAACCGATACTCCACTCACTTTTAAAATTTGGAGCCACTGAGATCTTAAAGAAAACCTCCCTCAAGGTAATGGTTTTGCCCTTGATTATTTATCTCCATAATCACTGACAATAGAATTTTCCACCCTAGAAGCTACTCAATGTGTTACATGTAACCTGCAGAAAAAGCAAGGACTTAAAGGGTTGTTTTTGCAGCTCTCATCCCAAATACTTATAGCACACTAATAGCATCTTCTCTTCAAGTGTTTATCCTCCGTAGGGATTTTTAAAAAACATTTTTCTTGGCCATTTATTGTTTATCACTTGCAAGCACATTTAGGAATCTGCGTTCTGCTTAAGAGAAACTATTGATTCTCCCTAAGGGAGTGATGATTCAGTTTTAGCTGCAATAACAGCAGGTTCTGATATTTTTATACTCATATTCAGGTATCTGATATTTAGGTTTCATATGAATGTAGAGTTGTAAATCTAACAGGACCCAGTTATTGCATAGTTCTTAAATACTGAGATCTAACTAGTTCTCATCAAACATAACAACTATACTTGGGCAAAATTCTAACCTATTAACTTTTGAGAAAAATCATACAATCTTACCTTCTCAAACTCTGGTCACAAATAGTTTCCTAGTGAATAATCAAAAATAAATAAATAAAATTCTTAAAATGATTCTTAAACAATAAAAGAACTCACTTAACTAAATGCTAGAGGTAGGGTTGATTGCAGAGCTGGTTGGACGTAACTGTTCCTTACAAGAACAGATTTACATCTGCACATGTCCGCCCTTGGCTGTGGCACTAGCAAGCCTGCTGGTCTAATTCTGGCTGTGCCAACTGCCTGGGCTCTGTTTCCATTCATATCTAAGGAGAGAGGAGGAAGCTCTTCTCCCAGAATGTTTCCAAAAAGAGAGGGAATATTTCTCTCACCAAATTACTCAACAGACACAATCTGCAAGCTCACTGCTCCTTCCTGAGGAGCAACTCTGGCCAGGGAATGAGACCCTGCCACCTACACAGAGCCACCCCTCTGCACACCCCATCTTAGTAGCCATGGTGGGCTGCATTGGGGTGTGGAAATATCTGTGTAAACTCAAGGCTATTCCTAAAGGGAAAGGGGAAAGATGCCAACTGAGTGCGGGGATCACTCCTGAGACACACACTCAACTGAAGTGGGGGCTCTGAGGCTAAACTGGATGCCTTCAAACCACATTTGCCATTACTGGCTGGCAGTCAAGCATGGCAGTTAGCTTCTTTCATCACTTAACAAGTGGGTCAATGGTTGGCTTAAGCGCTCATGCCCAGAGATTCTTTCCTAACATCCACAGCATTAGCTCAAGCATTTATTATGCTCTCCCCTTCATGAGCATGTGGGAAAGCTGGAGAGAATGCAGAAGTGAGCAGCAGCATGATGTTCTACTTTGTAAGAGCGGGCAGTTCAGGAGAGGAAATCAGAGCTCAGCGAGGGTGGGGGAAAAACAGATGGAATAAATTACATAAAAAGATGTTTCCCCAAGATGATATTTCTCCTAATTAAGTATTCTTTAGTAGCAAGCACATTTTATAGTGTTTTTTTTACATCCAAATTAAATTGATATAATTTCTCTGGATATTCATTAATGATAACGACAACAATTAGTAATCATCACACTAAAACTACCCCAAATAACAACAGAGTAAGCAAGCATATTTCAACTACAAAGTATACAAAATATATTATTCTGCTACTCCTCTGTTAGAATGTGCAAAACTCGGGATAGTGACACCAAACGAAGAGAGGATGTAGATTGATACGAACTTTCATTCATTGCTGGGGAAATGCAGGATGACCCTTTGGAAGGCAGTTGGGTGATTTCTTACAGATCTAATCATACTCTGACCACGTAATCCAGCAAGAAACCACCCTCCTTGGAATTCACCTGAAGGAGTACCAAACTCAAGTGTGCATACATATCTTCGTAGTAGCTTTCTTCACAATTATTAAAACTTGGAAGTAATCAAGATGCCCTTCAGTAGGTACATGGACACTGTGTACAAACAAGGAATGAAATATTCAATGCTTTAAAAAATGAGGTATCAGGTCATGAAAAAACATGGAGGAAACAGAAACTCATTTTACTAAGTGAAAGAAGCCTGTCCGAAAAGAAGTTTATGACTTTCCAGAAAATAATAAAACCATGGACAGTACAAAAAAGATCAGTGACTGCCAGAGGTTAGGGGAAAGCAGAGAGAAACGGAACAGAGAATTTTTAGGGCAGGGCATGACTGGCTGCTTCGATAGTGGAGGTTACATGTCATACATTCGCTCACGTCCATAGAACACGCAGCATGAAGAGGCTCCTTCACGTCAGCTACAGACTTCGAATGATCAGTAACTGAACAATGTGTGACTCTTCAAGATATTGATAGCTGGAGACCCATGCATGTGAGAAAGTGGAGGAAATGCATCAGATATCTTAGAACGTGCCCTCAATTTTGCTATGAACGTAAAACCATTGCAAAAAAGTCTTTAAAATGTGTATCTACATTAAATACTTTGAATTATAATGCTACCAACAAATATTTCCACTAAGGGGGAGGAGCAGAAATAAGGACTTTTACCCTTTCCCCCCAAATCACTGAGATTTTCCCTGGAAGGCTCACAGGGAAGGGTGTGGGAACTTGATACTCTGTGGATATTATCAGGTCACAAAACAAACCTAACCGGAAACTTCAGAAGCTGCCATTTCCCAGTCCACACCCTGAGGTTCAGCCTTTCCTGGGGTGGGAACAGAAAGCTTTTCAAAATCAAGTTTATACTCTCAGAGCAAAAACATAGCGAAAATGTTGCTTTTTGAAGACTGCTAGAGGGGTAAACAGTCCATCAGAGAAACAGTTCAACAGCTACCACTTTTAGAGGAAGCGCTGGTGCCTTCCGTGTCACCCAAACCAACCTCATCCTCACAGCCTGCAGAGCCTGCAGGACCTGGAGCTCTGAGATTTTAAGTACCTGATGTTTCTTCACTTTTCTTCCCTGTTAAAAGAACATCATCACAGCAAGATTACAAAACTGAAACAATCCAGCTAAATTAATACAAGATAGAAAGTGCATATTGTCTCTCCTCCAAAGAAACAGAAAGACGGACAGCAGGGTACTGAAGTTACTGACAACGCCTGCATGTCTCCTTTGAAATGCACTGATGACGTTTAGGACGAGATACTCCAAAGCACAGCACCTTGCATGTGGAATATTCTAAGCTGAATGAATTTGAGAGAGTGCATGCACGGTGTGATCCACATATACGGAGAAAGTCACAGTGTCACAGTTCCCCTCCACACCCTCCCCCACACCTCACACACACTCATCCCATCCTTCTCACTACTTCGCGAAGCACTTCCAGAAATCCTCTTCCTCAATGTCCTTAGGAGGCGTGATCTGGGGGTGGTGTGACATAGCAGGGCGAGGAGCAGGATAGGAAGAAAGAATGGCTCAGGTGTGATGCGTGTATGGACCAACTGGCAAGATGAATATAATTTTTGTGAATCACAAACATATACTATTAAAAAAAATCATGGCCAAAAAAAAAAAAAATACTGTGAATGCTGCTACTGAGAGCCATCTAATGGGAAAGCAGGCTCATAAAATAGTACGCTGCGTCCTCATTCCTGGTATTCACCAGCTTGGGCACTGGAAAACTTCTAGCTCTTCCTCAAAGTCACAGTGACATGGAAGGTGAACACTTTGAATTGATTCAGAATATCAAGGCAGCTGACAAACACAACTAGAGATACAAAAGAAGATCTCTGGAGCTGCTTCCAAAACTGGCCAGAATGATGGGAGGTGTGTTCACAGCTGGAAGGAGGGATTTTGAGATTGAAGGCCATGTGCCTCTTTACATGCTATTTTTAAATCATCCTGCCTATCCAGGAAAGTCTCTCTGAACTTCTCCTGACACTATTGCCTCAAGCAGGCAATATGTGAAAAGTACCCTCCTCACATATGGAAGAGAGGAATGTTCTTACCTCCGAAGACACAGGGTCTCTGGGAAGAATCTAACAGGCTTTGCTAAGGCTACCTTGATTTATTACCACTAGCTCTTTGCCTGCTTACATTTTTCCACAACTATCCACTCTTCAGCAAACTTATTATATAAAACACTCAGGTATGATTATTTCTCTGGGTCTTCATTTTCCTAAGAAGACTGCCATGTCACATAAAATCTATACTTAATCAACTGCTATGCTTTTTCTCTGTTAATCTGTCTTTTGTTTGTTGGACATGATAACCTATGCCTGTAATTCCAGCTACTCAGGAGGCTGGAGGTAGGAGGATCAAAAATTCAAGTCCAATCTGGACAACTTGCTGAGATCCTGTCTCAAAATAAATATATAGTTCAATGACAGAGTGCTTGCCTAGCATGAGTAAGACCTTGGGTTCAATTTCAAGTACTAACAAAAGACCAAAACAAAACAAAACTCTGCTAACCTATTGTCTGTCTTTTGTTATAAACACCTTAGCTATGAGCCTAAGATGCATGTGAAAAACATATTTTCCCTACCCTATGGCATAAATAAGTTTCTCAGGTCAGGAGAGAGAAACAAGCACCACTGCAGCCTATAAGATGGAATTGTAGCCATGCAGCTAACTGATATTGCTTCCGGACTTTGAGATTCTGGGAGTCAAAGCCCTGCGTTTTTCAACCCATGTTCCCAGTGTCTGGCTTAGATTAATATCTAAGTCAATATATGCCAAGTCAATTTCAGTTTTTTCAGGTTTATATCCAAACTAGATTATACTGAATAAGAAAATAATGATGTGAAAGATGAAAACTGTAGACCCAGGTGGCCACTGAGAATGATTACAACTAAAATATTGTCTCAAGAAAAGGGAGTGGCTGGGCAGGGCTCAGTGGAGCTGCCCAAACCACCCAGATTGGAACTCAATTTCAGCGCTCAAAGAAAAAGCCCCTAGAATTTCGGGAATGACAGAGCCGGAAAAGACTATTCCGACCCTCATTATTACACAGGTGAGCCAAGGGGTCCAGCAGGGAAACGACTCACCTGCAGAGGCAAAAAAGGAGGCACTGAATGACTTGAGCCTGTGGGTCAGTCTCCACTTTTCCACATGGTGGTGGTGGCTTCACCTGTACTGCTTAGGTTCCTAGCTTTGGATGAAACACCTGACACCTGCCACTTACAGGAACACAGGTTCATTCTGACTCATGGCTTCAGTGGTTTAGTCTGTGGCTCACTGCAGGGAAGGGACAAGGCAGAAGGGCAGAGGAAAGCGGTGTGGTTTAAAGCATCCAGGAGGCAGAGGACGGGAAAAGCTCTGGACAGGACGGGGCCAGAGACTCCATGTGGTCTCCAAGTCTACACTTCCATAGTCCTTCAGTCACTCCCAGAAACAGCTTCCCCAAGCTCCACACTCTGTTAAGCCAGTCCAGCTGACAATCAGGACAAGCCATCAGCTCACCCATCAGACATCCAGAGTAGACCTAGATGTCAGGAGAGAGGGTGTCTCCACGATCAAGCCCACCTCGAGGTTTCTGTCAGTTTCACCGGATTCTTTCTGGGGCTGAGCCGGCTGGTCTACTGTGCACTGTACTTAGAAACAAGGACCTGGCAAAGCTCCCGAGGCCCTCTCTACCCTTGTCCTGACACTGCAGGCCCATGCAAAAGAGACAGCGCTGTTGAGAGACCAAGAAAGCATGTTCCACGACGGGCTCACTTCCTTCAATTCTTCATGGAGCTCTTTTTGGGTTTCTTGGCCCCAAAGTTGACAAAAGACCTAGAAGACCAGAAACACTTTGTAAAGCAATGCAAGACCATGCCAGAAAAAAGTATGAGGGAAGATTTTGCCATGTCAATGTATAAGATAGACAACTTTGCAGAGTGAGGAAGGGAAGGGGCTCAGCTGAAACCAGCAGCAGGATCACACTGCATAGTCACGAGGCCTTCTCACAGCCTCGTTCAAAAGCGTGCATCAAGTTAAAGCAGCAGAACGCCAGCTACTGTTTGCAGCTCAAGTGTTGCTGCTCTTGGCTCGGCACGGCCAGTCCCGGAAAACGGAAGATGCACTCAGGAGCTTCAGTGCTTGGGAGCCAGAGTGCGCAGCTTTACTCTAATGTCAGCGAATTCTCCACACAGAGGCTGCTCCCAAGCCAGCCTTTTAGGCCCTAGTGACAGAATATTCTTGAAATTAGGGTGGAGTAACATGTTTAGCCTCGTTTTACTGGTTATAAGCTTAAGCGTCTCATTAGCTAGTACAGCGCATAGACTACAAGCTCTATTGATTAGAATGGTGTATAGAGGGGAGGATTCAAGGCCTTCCAAGAGGCAAACTAGAGCTCTACACTTTAGTGGAAGCTTTTACAAATTCAGTTTCCTCTTTCAAATACCTATAAATGCCAACTGTTTGGCAGCTATAGCCTTCTGAGGGGTCCCTGTAGAACAGATGCTAAAGCAGACCCAAGTGTGGACAACATCCCCGCAGACTGCTCACTCCTGTTTAGGAGGGACTCCTATTTCGAGCCACGGCTTGAAGACATTACAAAGATGAATGAGAAGCAAGCCTTCCCACATGGAGCCGCGATTCCAGGAGAGGTGATGGCAGAGAAAGAATGACTGATGCCATGAGGAAATTTTTTAATTACCTGAGACTTAAGATCTAACTCACCTACACCACACCTGCCACAACTCTTGCAGATTTTTATACCCCATATCTGTGCTACATTTAACTTATCGGCCTGCTGACCTTTGACTCTTGACCAATGTGAACCTCCTCCTCTGTCTCCCCTGCCTCCTACTCATAGTCACGCCCTCATCTCCATCAGCACCCACACATGCATCTCATCCAAGCTCCCAGTGACAAGCATCTCTCCCCCATCACCAGCTCCCTCCCTCTGGTGGCCTAAATCCAGCCGTGTTCGATCCATGTGATCGTTCCTATCATTTCTGCCCCCTCATCTGAGCTTCCCTTTACACTCTGCTCCAGGCCCAGGGTGAACATGGTAATCAGTCCCTGCAGACTCCTCTTCTGCTGTGAAACAAATCATTCCTAAAACTGGTGATATGTACTGTATGTCATTAGTCCCTATTACCAGGAAAGGAAGGGCCTGCTTGGAAGGTCTAGCCAAGAGCCCTTTATGCAGCTGCAGTTGAAAGAGGCTAAAGGTGGAATCCCACCATGGACTCACTCACTCCATTGTCCTGCGTCTGGCTGGGCTGGCTACAAGCGCAGTGTGGTCTGTAGGAATCAGATTCCACCTGGCTGTCTGCTTCCTACAGAGCTAGTGCTCCATCCTCAGAAGCAGATAGTGAAGTACATGAAGTCTGGGTTCAGAAACTGCTATTGTCCCATTTCTCTTACATTCTGTTGGTCTAAGCAGTCTCCAAACACCTCCACCAACCAAGACAAATGAGAAAAGAACACAGACCCCATTTGTTGATCAAAGGAGTGCCAAAGAGTTTCCGCCTCATGGTTGCCACCTCCAGATGGCTCTCAGCAGTCCCGACTCCCGGTATGGTGTCCTTGCGCAGTCTCCCCTGACTCTAAACCTCGCTGACCTGTGTAACCAGCGGGATACTGTGACATGACAATGTGTGGTTCCACTGACTTGGCCACATCAAGACACAGGCTTTCCTGGATCACTTATCTGAAAGAAGGGAGCCACCATGCTGTGAGGACCGCAAGAAGCAAAGCAGAGGTCTGCAGTGTGCTCTGGAGCTCCAGGACACCCTGCCAACAGCCAGTACCAGCCTGCCAGCCTAAGGCCCACATCTGTTTAAGCTCTGGGGAGATCAGAGTCTCAGCCAATATACATCCTGAATGTGCCACAGCCACCTGCTGAAGTGCTGGACAGTCCTGATCCGTGGAAACCAGGGGAGCTTGTAAATGTTTTCTGTAGTTCTGAGTCTCGGAAGTGTTATTTTATAGCAATTGTTTATTAATATATCTCACTATCAAAGTAGCCCCCACTGTAGCATAGCACTCACAGTCTCTCTTCCCTATTTTGTCTCCATTGCGTTTATCACCACCTGAAAGTCTATATTTCATTAATTTGCTTCATTCTTCCCCCAAGAATACAAATTTCAAGGGAAAGGATTCTACTTACTTATTTCATTGCTATAGTCGCAGAGCTTATAACTGTACTTGACGTAGCATAGACTCTAAGTTAATTTTTATTGAGTAAGCAAACTATACTACTTATTCTCCTTATCACAGACATATTTTATTACTTCTGACCAATTCAGCCACAGCTGCATTACGGTGGTAACCCACTCTAACATTTCTTCAGCAAACATGTATTGAGTATCTATTCAATACAATTATGGTGATAGCTATTTGCAGAATGCTTACACGACAGGACAAGAAAGATGTGATACATGTAGTTGTTTCACTCATTGCTCACAGTAACCTCGTGGCAGCTGTGGGGGCCCAGCTTCAGGTACCTCCTGTGGGGGCTGCCAGGAGACATCCAGGTGGAAACACGAAGTGGCCAAATGGATATGAGTCTGGAGACCAGGACAAAGATGCAGGGTGTGCAAATAAGTTTGGGATCTGTGAGAACGTGGGCAGTAGTTAACGCCATCTGGATGAGCGCCCCGGGAGACAGCTCAGGAAGAGAAACCGTCGGAGACCCACAGCTGCTGCTGCACTTAGAAGCCTTGGGGACGAGCAAGGACAAGAAAAGGAGATGTAGAAGGACATACCAGTCAAGGCTGAGGAAACAGGGAGACTCTGGGGGCCTGGAAATGCCGACAAAAGTGTTCTGAGGAGAATGAGGGACCACGTGCAATGCTGCAGAGGACAGGACACAGAGCTGGCGCTTAGACTTCTTTGCAAGTCTGCGACAGCACATTTGGAAGACATGACAGCATGTTTTTGCTGACAGTGTTAATATGGCAGAGAAGGATGATTTGATGATGTGCAAGAGGAGGTGGACAGACACTGGACGTGCAAGGAAGTGGTTGGGAACATATGGAAAGTATCTTCTAAGAATGAAAAGATATTGAGAGTTTGGAGAGAAAGGAGTGAATATGGAGAATCTTCCATAAACATTTGGAAAGAAACAGACTAGATACCTGCAGTAGTGATGACGTTAGCACTAAGAACTCACTGCAGGTCAAGCTGGCCAAAAGAAACATGGTTTTCTCCAGCTGTGTCCAGCTGCAAACAGCTGGAAAGTAGACCTTTTCCCTGAGTTTGGCTGAGAGGGAAGGAACAATTCAATTGAGGATGGACTGCAACATCCAGCTGTGCGAGGGATCTGAGATCTCAATGCCTTCAAAGACAGAGTTCCGAGCCCAGAGGAAGTACACTGGAAAGGTGGCGGCAGATGTCCCTCTCTAGGCTTGCCCTGGCCAAACAAAGGGCCCACCCTAGGACACACCCCTTCCTTCCTGGGCCCGGAGGACCGGCCAACACCCAGGTGAGAAGGCCAAGCCCCTTGGCCCACCTCTCAGGCGTCACTGCGAGACTGCACCCCTCAGCCCCACTGCCCCAAGCTGCAGCACCCACTGAACCACCTGAGCTGAAGGCCCCAGTGGAGCCCAGTCTGCAGGGCAAGAGTCACGCTGGGATCTCAAAGCAGAGTAAGCAGGATGTAGTGAGTATCAGGATAGTGGGGAGACCTGGGGCTCCCTCTCAACCCAGAACAGACCGAATCTAGAAGCTGTGCACATTGTTTAATATACTTTAAGAGAAAGGGCAAAAAATCATCTTTCAGCCCCAAAACATTCTAGAAGCTTTCCTTTTTATAGTGAACTCTTAGGAAAACCTGAACAGGCAGTGTTGAGTAGACAGCCTGTCACAACTACAAAACACTGCCTTTTAGAGTACAGAAGCACTCACAGACAACAGGAATGAGTTTGACCACGTTCCAATAAAACTTTATTTACACGAACAAGCAGCAACCATATTTAACCCACTCTTGTGAGGATATTTAGGAAGGTTAGCCTAAGTTGTTAAAAAGTCTCTAGGCAATTCATGTCTCTACTCATTTTACTCACCCAGTTTTATTTCTGTAAGTTTTTTATTAAAGATGACAGAGAATGAACTTTGTTGTATTACTTCTTAAAGTCTATATGAAAGGGTAAGTAAGGCTCAAGAGGATGAAAGGCACAGGATGACAGATTTAATATTTCTTGATGGGAAGAAGTGGAAAAAAACAATTAGAAACATGAACTCTGCCGACACAAAGGCTGCAAAGGCCACTGGGAGACATGGAGCAAGAGTCGGAGAGAGATTAAAGGCTGAACTGGGGATAAGAAGGAGAGACGTGGAAATGTGAAGGGAAATAATACATGAAGCAGAATTCATGTGTTCAGCTCTTTTCACAGAGACCAGGACGCAAGCTCGTTCCTCTGCTGCCACCTTCAGTCTCTCAAGATCCTGACCCAGTCTTTGCAGTTTGCACCCATGGATTTAAAGAGCCCTGACTAGACTTCTGTGAATGCTGGTTCCACCTTTAATGAGAGCTACATGCTCCTGGAGTCCACCCAGACTCCAGAATGGCAGGACATGAGTACATGGTCTTACTGGGGGAGATGACAAGGTCAAAGGCTGCTGGGAGGGAAAGACACCGGGCAGAACGGGGTGTTCCCGAAAGACGGGTGGTTTGGAGGCAGAGCCCCCTCCTGTCAGTTACAGAGCTGAGTTTGCCGGCAGCTGGACAATTCATCAGAAGTGTGAAGTCAACCGACAAGGTTATGAACTATGACTTAGATCGGGAGGTGTGGGCTGCAGGCGAAGTCATGGGACGACAAGGGGACCCGAAGTAGAGAGGGATCAGTCAGGGTCGATCTGAAGTAGAGCAGCAGGTCTGACTGTCCCCTACATTCGATCATATCTGTTCAGGGGGAATAAGATCAGAGATAGAAGCTTTTCGCACACTAGCTAGATTCACTCCGGATCAGTCACCTTCCCGACACCGAGATGGAATACCTGACACCTGTGAGCTAAAGGAGAACAGCTTCCCTTTGGTTTTCAGTTTCGTGAGGCTGGGAAGGACCGTTCTGCATTACTGGTGGGAATGTACATTAGTACAACCATATGGAAATGAGTATGAAGAGTCTCCAAAAAACTCAAAGTAGAAATTCCATGCAACCTCGCTATTCCTCTTTCAGGTATATCCTCAAAAGAGGAAAATACATCATAGTATAGTGATCCATGCATATTCATGTGTATAGCAGCACAACTCCTAATAGATAGGTAGTGGAAATCGCCTATATTCCATGAAGACGAATGGATTAAAGAAACATAAATGATTTAAAAAGTATGGTATTTACACATAATGGAGTACTATGTAACCTTAAAGAAAAATAAACAAATCATTTGTCAAAAATGGGTGCACCCTGAAACCATAATATAAAGTGAAATAAATCAGACATACAAGCTTAAATATCTCTTGTTATTACAAGAGAATATCTGCAAATGAGTTACTTACAAAGAAAAGAGGTCCATTTGGGCAAGAAGTACTATGACATATATGACAAGTCCAAAATATAAAAAGAAAAATTTAAAAATGAATAATAGGAGATAAGGAGCTAGATCTTTTACATAAAAGGGGACTGTCAGGGGCCATAGTACACATATGCAGTGCCAGCACCCAGGAGGCTGAGGCAGGTGGATTTCCACAAGGTTAGAGCCAGCCTGGGCTACACAGTGAATTCAAGTCCCGCTTGAACTACACAGTGAGACCTTGTCTCCAAGATAGTAAGTGGGGAAGGGAAGGGATAAAAGAAATAATAAGATATCTTATGAACATGTACCCACTCCCCATGAGGAATGTAACCACTGGGTACTGCAAACATACTGATAAAAATAAAACTGAGGGCTAGGGATTTAGCTCAAGCACTTACACTGGAAGTGCAGGGGACCCAATCCAATCCCCAGTCCTGTGAAATAAATAAATAAAACTAAAACATAAGAAAGACATTCATCTTTTCATGAGGACTTCACTCCTGTGAGGCACACAGCTCTTACTCGCCCTACCTCTCAACACTGCTACCCTGAAGAAGTCAATCTCAATGAGTTTGGCAGGGACAGACCACATTCAAGCCATACAGCCTCGCCTTAAAGCACACCTCGCAACACTGTGGCACCAGGCATTACGAGCTTACAGACTTTATGCTCCTAGAAACCACCTTACAACAGTTCAGGGCCACAGGGGAAGCAGAGTGGAAGCTGCTTATCCTCTGCCTTCTTCCGATCACATGACAGTGACCTGGAAATGCAGCAGGACCTCTAATGCCTCGTCAATTCTCATGACTATTATTTCCCTGCACAAAGCAGACCATCCCCCTTTAAAAGCAGAGTCTCCCTGCTAGAGCCAGATATGACCTGCCCTGTCAATTCAGATTATTCTTTCCTCAAGAAAAATTATACTTTAAAGTCCATTGGTAGCCAGGTGTAGTGGCGCATGCATGCCTATAGTCTTGGCAATCAGGGAAACTGAGGGAAGACGATGATAAGTTCAAGCTCAGCCAGGGAAATTTAGTAAGGCCTTGTCTCAAAAAAATAAGAGGCCCAAAATAATTTAAAAAGCTCAGTGAAAAGGACTGTTCAATCACCAGTACAAAAATATCTGGCAGAAGATGTTCAACAGAGGTAGACTTCAATGAAGGGCATTGCACTCAATAATATTGTTTCCTCTCTCTCTCTCAGTTAAATACATGTAAACTGCTGTCCTTATGAATTCTCTTGGGAAGTTAACCAAGCTTGCGAATCAGAACAGTTAATTTTCTAGATTGGTATGAATAACAGAATACAGTCTCCATAGAGCTGAGTGGACGTACAGTACACATGCGTATAAACAGAGAGAGAGCCACCAAGTCTCCTCTCGAGTCCTAACTGCCAATGGAATCAGTCCAGGCTGTCAGCTTTGTGCCCCATTAAGCTTCATTTCCATTTAATAAACAACAAGTGGGCTAATGCCTTTCAATGTGAAGAAGCTCATGACAATATTGTTAAAATTCAAATACCAGTAAAGGGACCACTGGGCATTGGTGTGAGACTGTTCACCAAGGCATCACCTCTCTCCAGGGTGAAATAATTTGGAGATGAAGGACAAGATACCCTAGATCATGGTACAGCAGGGAAAAACCCACAAAAGCTGAGGACCCGTGATCCCCACTTCCTGACCCTGTTCCGTGTCCTTCTTCCCCCATGTGCTCTGTCAGCTCTTCCTTGAGGCTGATCAGGGCTCTGCAAAGCTCACTGACGCCACCCTCACACAAGTGGACAAGCGACTGGTGCCTTCCATCCACCCAGTCTGGCCTGACGACAGCCCGCAGGACTCACCTTCAGCGCACGCAGTTCACTCTCGGGATGGAGGCGCCTCGTGGATCTTTGATGGAGCTGTGGGCGATCTCACCCAGACGGCCTGTGGCTCATGATCAATCCAGCAGTGAGTGCTGGCTTGCACAGGGTTACAGGTATTTGAGGTTCCCATGATCCTACACAGAACCCTCTCTCTGGGCCAAACTGTACCCCTATCTAATCTTAAGAAACAGGTCTCGAGGGAAGCCATCACCACTATGTAAACACAGACTACAGCGCTGGAGATTTAGTTCAGTGGTTCCAGCGCCTGCCTTGAAGAGCAAGGTCCCAAGTTTCACTCCCAGAAGTGGAGGCAGGAGGATTGCTCTGAGTTTGAGGCTGACCTGGACTACATGAGCTCAGGACCAGCCTGTACTACCAAGTGAGACCCTATCTCAGAAAAATAAAAGTTTTTTTTAACTTCATTATGGTCAATACATTTAACACTCTCTAAGTAGTTTGAGATATACAGTGTAGTGTTTTAAACTATATTCCCTCTACTGTGCCATTAAAGACCATCACTTATTCTTGTCTAGTTATAAGTTGGATCTGTTCATGAACCTCTTCCCATCTTTCCTTCTTTACTTTCTCCAGCATTTAGTAACTGCTATTCTACTGTTAATTTCTATAATGAATTTGTCTACTCATGAAGTCAGAGAGTTCTTTGTGTGCCTGATTTATTTCATCTAACATGTTGCCTTTCAGGACCAAGTATCCTGGCTAGCCAGAGTATGAGGGCAAGGGATCAGACTCCAAAGCATGCACTGGAGAAAAACAGGTAGCTCAAAGCAGGAGTTACAAAGGAAGCCAGATGTGAGGGTATAACAGAAGGAGAAAAACCAATGAGCCAAAATCCAGCATGCCTGGGGGTTTGAATAGGGAGGCCAGACCATTCCTAGATTGTGGCACTCCTTACACCCAGGTCCAGAATACATGGTATCCGAGGAGAGAACGGGCTACAAAAGGGAGGCAGTCTGGCTAATGGAGTAGATTCACAATCACTCTAAATGCTTCATTTGGAGGAGGATCACTGTGAGTGAGATAACCATAAGCCGGTGCATCAGAGAAAGTCAAAAGCCCAAAGTAGTGGATGAGACAACACCGAAAGGCATTTAGAAACTGGAAAACAAATGTGCCGTTTGGGTTGTGCACCTGAATTGGAGCGCTGATAGGGCTGTGCCTGTATATGTCCAAAAAGGAGTAAGAATCAGTGTTTTAAATGAAATAGTACATTTAGGGCTGATCAGAGTAACCATGACCAAAACTGTGCACAAATGATCCAAACATAAACCAACCACCAACACTTTAAGTTCAAACAGTCTCACTTTCCCTCAATCTCTAATTGCAGTTCTCTACTTCTTCAGCCCCCTCCTCCTCCCAGAGGTCTCTGCTCAAAGCCCCACAACACTAGCTCTTTATTTCAGTTGTGAAAACAATTCCAATAGACTCTAACCTGTTTCCCACCTATTAATATTTCTCTTCTCTCCCTGTCTTCTCACTGACTTACTTCTTTCCTTTCTCTTTTTCCATCAGCCTTCCCTCCATATCTTATTCTATTGATAGTAAACATTTCAGTATGTAACATTGATTAAAAGGTGAAACTGTTAAATTTCAAGCAAAATATAATAATTATATACACACTGAATACCAGTGCACATAACTTCACAAAACATACATGCTAGGTATAAAAGATCAAACACACAACAACACAATCGGAATGGACCACCTACATACCTCACTTTTAAAAACAGATCAGCTAGGGGCCGGGGAGTTAGCTCAGTGGTTCTGGCGCCTGTCTTGCAAGCGCAAGGACCCGGGTTCGATTCGCCGGTAACCACATAACAATACTGGGTGTGGAGACCCACACCCAGCAGCAACCAGTACCACATACCACAGTGCCGGGCGTGGTGGCTCACGCCTGTAATCCCAGCACTCGGGAGGCAGAGGCAGGAGGATTGTGATGTGAGTTGGAGGCTGAGCTGAGGGCCAGCCTGAACCACAAAGCGAGACCCTGTCTCAAAAAA
>PVIR01026994.1:0-23240 GCA_004026965.1 Petromus typicus
ATCAACGCATAGAAGTACTGATTTGAGGAAGAAATTTTGGGAACAAGAGACAAAAAATTTCTGCAGTTTTCACTATAATCACAATTGTTCTACTTTTATTTTTTGTGGCCACATACAAAAATCTGTAAAGGTTTGACAAAGTAGGTTTCAGAGGAGATTCTCAGCTCAGGTTCCTGAACAGTTATGTAAATATTAGGGAGTGAGCATGCCAGGACATGTTTTGTAGGAGCTTGCTCTTCTGTATTTCAAACTGTAAATGCAACTTATAACCCAGATTATGAAACAGCCACAAGTGAGAATTTTCTTCCTTCTCAAGGCCAAGACTGTGTTGTATAAAAAGATTATGAGAATGTGGAGTGAGTGAGACTTGAATTTAAATACTACAGCTAGTATGTACCAGTTGTGGATATTACCTATATCCACATAGGCATGGTAGCATACTTGATAACAGAGGATCTGACAGTGAATTATCTTTATCCATAACAGTTATCCAAGTTTCTAGTACAAAGAATTATGCATGGTATCAATTTTTTTATTAGCATCAAGAAAATATTAAATAATGCTCTTAGTTTCCCTTTTCCATAAAACTTTTTCCTGAAAAAATACAGAGCAGGTAATTTACTTCTGGAACAAAAACAATTCATTTCCTTTAACTTTTACCATTACCATTTGAGTCACAAGTCTTTCAGAATTGATTGTGACCCCCTCCCCTAAGCACCTAAGATACAGAGCAATGTACTCCAGAGTCAGACTATAACTACAAAAGACTAACTCCAATGAGCCTATATAGCATTACCTCCCAAGTCTAGGCAGTGCAGCCCAGTAAAAAAAATACTTACACTTTAAAATGAGTAAGGAGAAAATAACTAGACCCCCTAGGATTGTGTATGTTGTGGATAAAGTCTTTAAAAGCATTATCTGGATACCCTTTAATTTCTTATTCTTGCATGCCTTTTAGGAGTTGATCTGCCTCTTCTTACAGTCCAATCCAACTGTACAATTTAATCTTATTTAATCTTACCTGTAGGCCTGTCCTTTTGATGGTTTTTCTGGATACCAGTGGTTTTTGTATTTTTCTTGAAGTATTAGAGTCAATTTTTCAGCAAACCTCTCAACTGCCTCTTTTTTCAATTTATCATGTTTTCGAACCAGCCTTGTGAAAAAGAAGACAACAGCTGCAATTTCGTTCTTCATTTTTCCCTGCAAAGATAAAATACGTTTTCTCAAAAACAAAATATAAAAACTAAAAGATAAAAGTTCTGCAAAATATCCCTTCTTGGAGCTTCCCCTTCTTCTCCCACTTTATCTTGTTTTGTTGGCTCATATCTAAAGCTTGGAACCAACACTAATTTATGTTTATGGCATAAAAACTTTATTAAATAAAGACCTTACTATAAAACTTTATCATTTATGTTTGAGACTAACTCAGAGAGAGATATCATATTGCTCCTGTTGATTAAAACAAAAGCAAGATCTCTCTCAAAACTACTATATTAAAAGATATTATATATGGGTTTTAATAAACATCTCTGTATTTAGCTACAGTAATTAAAAGTTCAAAATTCTATGAAATTATTTGACATTATACAAAAAAAGTCTACTTTGAAGTCTAGTATTATCGAGCCATTTTGGAAAAGATTAAACAAAATTACCATGTTATCTAGTAATTCTACTTCTAGTTTACAGGCACAAAGGAAATGAAAATGTATGTCTAGACAAAAACTTGTACAGACATGTCCATAACGGCATATTATTCATAACAGCAAAACAGTAGATATAGTTCAAGTATTTATCAATTTAGGAATATTTATATAATGGAATATTATTTGGCAGTTAAAAAAGTAATGAAGTATCAATGCATGTTACAGTTTGGGTGAAACATGATTATATTTTGTTAAGGGAAAGAAGTCAGTTACAAAAGATTATACATTGTATGATATCACTCATATAAAATGTCTACAATAGATAAATAGATAAATCTAGATGAGAGAAATGAAGGAGTAATGCTAGAAAATACAGGCTTATTTTGGGAGGGGTCAATAAAATTATTTAAAAAGTATGTGAGAGCCATAGAACTCTGAATATGTTAAGACTTTTTTTGTGAGCTACATGATATGTGAATTATACATCTGATTAATATTTAATACATAAAAAATTCGGTATTGAGTTTGTCAGTACTCTTTGAGGAATAAAGATACACTTCTTTAGAAAACATGACAAAAATATTAGTTCTACCAAAACATAAGGAATGGAAAATTTGGGTTATCCACAGAAAGACTAAAATGGCCATAAAGTTAACTGCATTTTGGAAATGATTCAAGGCATTTTTTTTTAAAGTGGCTGATCTGATTTATCACTGATTAATCTATAAAGACAAAAACCTTGTCATGGGGTTATTTCCATATGTACTCGTCTTTACTCCATGAGAGCATTCATTTGGCTGCTGGTAACTGGGAGTTCAGATGCTCTATTACTAAGTAACATCACCTTTTTGAAAGCCAGTTATTGAAGACATACAGCTTCCAATATATTTAGTGTAAAAATCTACTAAGCTATAGTTTGTGTTTCTCCATTAAAAAAATAAAGTGGATTTTGTTAGCTTTCTTTTCCAAAATGCTCTTTAAGGCTGTCTTCATAATAAAGATTCCTTTACTCTGCAAAGTCAAGCAGGGGACTTCACTGTGAAATAAATTTTATAGTTATTTGAGAAGTGTGCTCGAAGCCAAAGTCACCTGATACTGGATGGAAAGACACCCAAACTTTCTTTGTGGAACCCTAGAATGCCAAATTCACCTTTTATTGCTAGCTAACTAAAGGTGGACATGAAATCACCACAAAACAATGTAAGGGTGGACACACACATTTGGTCCACTACAAATGCTGTACAACCTCACCCTAAAGAATATGCACTGTTACCACTTTATATAAAGCTACACTTATGTTCCACCATGTTATGATACAAAAGAAAACCCACTGAGTTTAATATGCAGGTTGAGGAGAAAGTTGTCCATGGAACTGGGCTCTCCATTCCACTAACGAAAACAAGGAAATACACTAGGAAATATACTGAAATCTTAATTAAATCATTCTCATTTCACTGAATTTGCCCATGTGTTATATCAGGGTTTTGAGATTTGCTTTTGTTTGCTCAGTTCCCCATCAAAAATAAAAATGAAGGAAGGAAAAAACCACTTAGTGGTTTCTTTCGCTTGTAACACAAGATGAGTCATATAGACTTTTTCTGTTTGAAGGAATCTGACTGAAAGAGCAGAAAAATTAACCCACCCCCACTCTTACTCTAGGAGTATCAGAAGATAAAAGAGGGAGCATTATTAGGAAGAGAAGAACCAGAAGCCAGCAGGGCTAATGAGACCTTAAAGGCATCTTAAGTAGCCACAATCCCTCCACCCACACTGAGCAAAAAGCTCCCATTTTAAATATTGCACGGTGACGTCATCCTGGGACGTCGTCACCGCGGCTGCTGCTCAAGTTAGTTCTACTTTGTTCTATAGTCTCCTCAACGCCAAGGCTGCCTGGACAAAACCAAAAGAAAACAAACTTTGCTGTTTTCCTTCCTTCGTAAGGAAAGGACAATCACAGCCGATTCTAGTAACATTTCTCCTGATGGACGTCTCCTAGGTTGAGGGAGCGGGAAGCTTGCCTCGGGGGTGAGGAGCCTCAGACCCAACTTGGAGGCTTCGCAGCAGGATCTAGACCAGGAGGGGAGAGATGCCCCCAGGGTCCTGGAGTCTGCCTTTCGCAGCTGATCACTCCTAGCCGGGGTGCTCAGAGACCTAGGTGCGGAGCCACCAAACATCTCCACCCACTCTTGTAAGGACGGCCTGCAAGCTGCGCCCAACTTCTGCAATCCAGGTTTTCCCCAAGTTCAGGAAACAGGACCTCGGCGCCAATACCCTGCTTCCGCCCACAACCTCCACGCCAGGGTCAGTTCCCGGTTGGCCCTGGGTTCGAGGACTGGGCTTCCCTGAAGCTACCGCCCCTCCCTCTCCAAGCAGCAAGCGGGGTCTCAGGCTCCAGAAATCCCACCGGCGCCAAGGAGGTCTGCAGCGCAGGGCTGTTGCCCACCCGAGGCGGAAGGGGACGCGCCGCGGAAACGTGGCCGGAGCCGCGAGGCGGCGCCTCCTCCTCCTCAGAGCCCGCCGAGGGTCTCGCGCCCCCGGCCCCTCCCCGCCGCCGAACCTAGCCGAATGGAGCCGCAGCCCGCGCACCCGGGCCGGCACCCCGCCCCCAGCCGGCCCTCGACGTGGCCGCGGGAGCGCCGGGACCACCCAGCCCGCGCCGCCTCAGGCAGCCCCGCCGAGACGCCTCCCCCGGCCGACTGTCTCACCGCCGCGGCGCCGCCGCCCGGGGCTGCAGATTCGGCGGCCTGACTGTGTTCGGTCCGCGAACTGAGGGTGCCGGGTGGCGGGTCCCCGCCGAGCCACGGAACGCAAGGAGAGCTGTCCAGCGCGCGTGGCTCCCGCGTCGTCGGGCGGCAGACTGCGCGCGGAGCAGCCTGGCTGGCGCGCGGATGCGAGCGAGCGCGAGCCCGAGGCGGCGCGCGGGGGGCTCGAGGCCCGGAAGAGGGGAGGGGCGATGACCCGGGAAAGGGTTGGCGCCGCGCGGGACGGGCAGAGGCGCCTGGGGGAGGAGCCAGGGGCGGGGCCTAGCGATGAGCCCGCCCCCGGCCCGGGCCGCGCGACCCTCCCTCGCGCCGGGCGAGTCGACCGGACTTCGACGGCGACCGCCACGGTGAGGCAGTCTTCACTTCTTCCCCAAGGGTCCGCCGAAGACAGAAGAGACTCCACCTGGCTCTCCTCCTTCCCTCCGCGGGGCCTTCGGGGGTCCTTTGGGCTTCATGCCCTCGGGCTCTTCGGCCTCTGCTTACCCTTCTGGACTCCTTTCCACACTCTGCTCCCTGACACTGACGTGGCGGGAAGGCAAGTTTTTGTCCTCGGCCTTTGCCAGAAAGCAGGCACCCGACAGGAAGGGGAACTTTCCATCCATGGATGGATTGTTATCATTCTTGCTGTGGTATTTCCAGGCGTGTTAACTGTGCAGCTTTTCTGCTCTATTTGAGATGGTTTGTTTAGAGCTCCCTTTCCTGACTGAACCCGTGGCTTTTCCAGAGCAGACTGCCTCGTATTGAGGAGGTTGTCCTTGCCTGGCAGGCACTAGGATGTTTGGCCTAAACGAAAGGGGCCAGGGCTGTTGGCCAAGATGAATGAAGTCTTGAGAGCCTAGCGTTTCTATTTCTGTGACACTTCTACTCAAGGACTTCCCTGATACATAGCATAATCTTTGACCAAATACAAATATGGAAAAGGAACATTAACCTCCGAAGAATAGAACATCTTTCTATTCTTTTATGCTGAATTGGCACGAAAGTGTTAGTATTGTGAAAGCACTTTAATACATCAAACAGGCCAAAGGAATTCAACATAGTCCTACTTTTTACTTTTATTAAGAGACTTAAAGGGTCAGAGATTTAGCTCAGTGGTTCTGGCGCCTGTCTTGCAAGTTCAAGGACCTGGGTTTGATCCCTGACAACCACATGTAATGCAAGGGGTGGAAACACCCACCAGCAATCAGAGCAACATACCATAATGCCAGGCATGGTGGTTTATGTCTGTAATCCCAGCACTTGGGAGGCAGAGGCAAGAGGATTGCTGTGAGTTCAAGACCGAGCTCAGGGCCAGCCTGAACTACAAATTATATATTAACAGTTCCTTGCTGTCTACTAGGCCTGGGAGCATATTTTCAGTTCAGCTTTATGAATATTTAAAATTATTATTGCTGATGTTGGTAATTGTAGCCTGTTCACAATTCAAAACAATAATTTGTTTAAGCAGTGATAAATACACAATGCCAAAATTATACTGGTCTGGAGCTAGAGCTATCAACTGGTCAATTTGAAAAGGATACTGTTATTTGTACTTACACTGTTTTAAGAGATGTAAGAGTATTTTAATTTTAGGACAATTGAATTAATGTTATGTTAATGATAAAGGCAGTTTCGTAAAATAGCTAGGTAACTACAGATGCTTCTTAATGTTTTGTCTAGAAATGGGTGAAGCTCAGGATTAATATTTTCTGTAACGTTTATAGATCTATGACCCGCGTGGTCCAGATTTACAGCAGTACTATGTTTAAAACAAAAACCACAGATGAGAACCTGACGACTAATTTCAAAAATGGAAAAATTTAAGAATCATCATACCTGAGCACTGTGAAATAGAAATACTATGTCTTAAGCATTATATCCTAAACACTTTTTCTCATCCACTCCTGTTCCACATGGTGGCTGCTTTTGTGCTTTTGGAAACTTCCCCTGGTCTTTTAGCCCTATCTGTGTGGAGATCTTTTCCTCCTAGTTCTTTCCTCCTAAGTCAAAATTAGAAAATCAAACAAACAAAATTGATGTAGCCAGGCAGGACCCTTCGCTTTTGGAAGTGAGAAAGGGAAGTTTTTTGGAATGAATATTTGTGTCCACCCAAAATTAATATGTTGAAGGCTAAATTTCTAATATGATCCTATTTAGATGTAGGGTTTTGGGGAGATAATTAGGTCATAAGAGTTTCACATCGAAAATAGGATTAGGTATCCTAATAAGAATGGACACCAGGAGACAAGATCATTTTCTCTGCTTTTTGCCAGAGGCTACAAGAAGACAGATAGTGAACCAAGCAGTTTCATCATATATTGGTGCCCTACTGGCAACTTGTTCTTCAACTTTCCAGTCTTCAGAACTGTGAGAAAAAAAATTTTTTTTAAATTGTTCGTCTTACAGTATTTTGTTATAGCTGTCTATACTAAGAAACACAGCTGCGGGCCGGGGAGTTAGCTCAGTGGTTCCGGCGCCTGTCTTGCAGGCGCAAGGACCCGGGTTCGATTCCCCGGTAACCACATAACAATACTGGGTGTGGAGACCCCACACTCAGCAGCAACCAGTACCACGTACCACAGTGCCGGGTGTGGTGGCTCACGCCTGTAATCCCAGCACTCGGGAGGCAGAGGCAGGAGGATTGTGATGTGAGTTTGAGGCTGAGCTCAGGGCCAGCCTGAACCACAAAAGCGAGACCCTGTCTCAAAAAAAACCTAAAAAAAAAAAAAAAGAAACACAGCTGATACAGTTACATATTAATTTGTATTTCTCTTTCATATCTAATTTTAAATGTTCACAAACATCTATTAGTAGAGATAGTTCACTTCAATATAAGTGGTTTCTTTTTAAAATGAGCTGCTGTGATAAACCTGAGGTTTTATAATCACATACGTCCTATGGTTGTAACTGACTTAGAAGAAAATTCATACTTGATCAACAGAATCTCTGAATAACTTTCAAAATTTTATTTTTACTAAGTTACCGTATAACTTTAAATCTTTTGTTCTTTCAAGCTCAGACAAGTTCAGCATTGACAACAGAGCAGTGTCAAGGTACATGTTCTTAATGCACATGTCTAGTTTGAATTTAAATGCAAAATCATCACTTCATAGTGGACTTAGAGACCTGTTATATAACATGAGGGGACAGTGTATACATTAGGGAGTCAAGCAAGTGGGATCTTAGATCCTCAATTCTATTTTGTTTTTTACTTTCTACACTTCAATATCTTTATGTCAGCTTTTCCTTGAAATAATGAAACAATGAGGTAATCAACTTATAAAGTTTTAGAGGAAAAAGTTTAAAATCAGGTGGACATGCTACATTAACTCTCTGATAGGACTGGTGAATGGCAATGGTTGAGAGCACTTGGTGAACCAAATTACACACTTCAGGGTAAAAAAGGAACAAAGGAGAGTCTAGGGCCCCACATTTCCATCTAAAGGCATAATGAGCCAATGGCATTCTCTTAAGCCCTGTTTAGGGTTTACATCCATAAAATATTCTTCACACTAACATATAGACTGATGTTCAGCAAAACAACTGGGCACTATAATTTAGGTTTACACATGAAGTAAAACCTCAATATTGTTTTCTTAAATGTAAGTCAATACATATATTTAGAAGCATAAATCCCTTAATGAACAACATAAATCCAAACATAATCCAAAGTCTTAAAGATTCCATCATGCATAGCTCTACCTTGAGTCCAAGCTTTTATATACAGACCTTTCTGGGACATTTAATATCTGAATTATAGCAGTATTTCTTCATATTTTCCCAGGACTCAACCATTTACCTAAATTAAAGCAAACTACATCTCTTTTCTTTTTTATAACATTGTAAATATCCACAAACCAGTAGTGATTTTAAAAAACATAAACATAAAGAAAATTTGTAGTTATTTTCTCTGTTACATCATGTGATAAAGTTGACTTCCAAAAGTTAAACTTTCTTAATGAATAAGGCAATGTAAACAGGGCATAGTAACTTCCTATTTTGAGTAGCATTCATTTTGAAACACTCTTTCCTGCCCTAATCAGGGTGCAAACTTAGCCTATATTTTTCAGGGGAAAATATTTTAATTAGACTTCTCAGATTCTTTATAAAGTAAGATTTCTGTGAATTAGGTTAGGATAATACTTAAGAGGGAGGAACATTGGGGATAGAGCTTCATATTGGAAACTCCTGTATAAAGTTTTCCTGCTTGTCAGAAGTGTTGTTAAGGTCCTTTTACAATACTTTCCTATTCTCCAAATCAGAAGAGAAACTGACTTTTAGTGAGTGCAGTTTTAAGTGTGCATGTATGTATATTTACATACATACATAGATATAATGGACACACACACACATATATACATATATGCACACACGCACATATATATGTATATACGTATATATGTATATACATATACATATATATGTGTGCATATATGTGTGTGTGTGTGTGTGTGTGTGTGTGTGTGTGTGTGTATTTGGAGATACTGATTTATTTTAAGCACTGGCTCATACAATTGTGAGAATTGGAAAATCCAAACTCTATAAGGCCAGTGGTCTGAAAACTTAGGCAACAGTTGAAATTGTAGTCTATAGCCCAAAATCTATAGATATAATTTTTTTTGAGACAGGGTCTCGCTTTGTAGTTCAGGCTGGCCCTGAGCTCAACCTCAAACTCACATCACAGCAATCCTCCTGCCTCTGCCTCCCGAGTGCTGGGATTACAGGTATGAGCCACCACGCCCAGCACTGTGGTATGTGGTGCTGATTGCTGCTGGGCATGAGTCTCCACACCCAGTAATGTATGTGGTACCGGGGATCGAAACTGGGTCCTTGCGCTTGCAAGACAGGCACCGGAACCACTGAGCCAAATCCCAGGCCCCTATAGATATAATTTTTATATTATAATTTTGAGGCAAAATTTCTTCTTCCTGAAAAACCTCAATTTTACTTTTATAACCTTCAACTGGTAAAGGCCAAACTTTTATGGAAATCTCTTTTACTTAAAGTCAGCCAATTATAGATGTTAGCTAAATCTATAAAATATTCTTCATATTAACATATAAACTAATATTCAGCAAAACAACTAGGCGCTGTAATTTAGGTTTACGCATGAAGTTAAACTTTAATATTATTTTCTTAAAGGTAACTCAATAAATATATTTAAAAGCATAAAGCGTTTAATGAACAACATAAAACATACTCTCATTAAGAAATATCCTGCATTTTAATTCTTTTATTTCAAATTTGTGCTGTTATGATGATACTTAAAGATAAGAAAAGATGATTGAATGTCTGTTTTTCAGAAGCCATCTTCTGTAAAACTATATAAAATATTTATACTAAAACATTGGAGACATTGCTCCCACTAAGACAAAATATGGGTAAATAACTTGGTTACAGCCTATTCAAAAAAAAAAGATATGTTTCTGTAGTTTGAATGTACCCTCTTGAAAATTCAGGTATTGCTAATATGACAGTGTTAACAGGTGAGGCCTTTCCACTGTGATTATGCCCTCAGAGGTCTTTCTTGTAATTAAGATTCAGTACTATTATGATTTAGATTTAAGATGTTCCACCAAAATCTCATATGTCAGAGGAGGGCTTTTGGATGATGATATATCATGGCGGCACTATACTCTTATGTGAATTAATCCATTGAGTTCAGAGCTGAATGTGCTATTTGCATTTGGAATCTAGTCAGAAGGGATAATTGAGGCCATAATTTAGAAAGGTGTATCTCCGTCCACTGCTGTCCCTTTCTCTGTTCCTAGCCATCGTGACTTGGTGCTGGGACACAATACCCAGCACTCACAATTTAAAAGAGGAATCATCTATTTTGACTTACATATTTGGCCCACGGTTGGCTGCAAAGAAGGAAGGGCATGGCAGAAGAAAGCTGCTCACCCTGGTAGTCAGGAAGTAACCCTCCACTAGTACATTTAGCTCTGAATTCATCTGTGAATTAATCCGTGGATGACTATAGAGCTCCCATAATCTAATCACCTTCCAGAAGTCTACCTCTGAGCACATAAGACTTTGGGAGGACATTCCAGGTCCAACCATAACACATTATAAAAATGGCTTTCCAAGGGAATTTGTCTTCTTTTCCCATCTGACTTCTGTCAAGTGAAGGCACAGAAATCCTCCCCTGCAGAGGATGCAACAATAAAATTTTATCTTGGAAGCAGAGATTCCTCACCAGATAGCCATTCTTACTGGCACCTTGATTTTGGACTCGCAGCTTGTACAATTGTGAGAAATACATTTGTTTCTTTAAATTACCAAATCTCAACTATTTTGATAAAGAATCACAAATGAGCTGACACATGTGAACTTTAAATATTGTGAATGAAGGGTCACATAAACTTGTGAAGGCAGTAGTGGTGTAGGTACATTAGAGCATTTGAATATGATTTGCTCCTCAGATTAAAAGAAGTTTTATGGACCTGTAAGAACATCTTTGCAAACCTTTCTCATTGCTTTTTCAATGCAGGCAAGTGAAAAGAGAGAGGCCATAACTTAGAAAATTGCTTCCAAGACAGAGTCACTCCTTTAATGCAAGTAACATCAGTTGCACCACAGAGAGGCCTAGAATTAAATTCACACAGCAAGTCCTGACATTTGATGGCCTAATTAGAATAATTATGGGTAAGCTTTATGAATCTGCTTTGTCAGCGGATGATCCAATAAGTTGTTACCATAAAGAGCATATTCCCACTCCACCCCTGACCCAGGAGCAGCTGAAAATATGGACTAATGTTATACGTTAATAATTGTTTGTGTTGTGGTTCGCAAAAATACATTGTAATGGTGCGCTCACAGGAGTGCTTTAGGAGATAATTGAAGCAGGTCAGGTTTTTCTCTACATTGTAGGAGGGCTTTTATTAAAAAGATGAATATTAGATGTATAAAATCTATTGTATATATAATAGAGAAAGAACCTTTATTTAAGCATTTTTATGCTGAAGTACTCATCTCTTTTTAAAAAAAATTCAGTAGGAAAATTGGTGAAATTAGTAAAGTTAGCTATGACTCATCACTAATAACAACTACTACACAGTGAGGAAAGTATGTGTGGAAAAAACAATAGAATAAAATTTTGGCTTGCGAATTTTCATTTTCATTTTGTTTTTAATTGCAGATATGTAAATACTGAGTTCTCATGGTACTGAGGAATAAAAATGAAAGAGTAATATGTCTTATCAGATGTTCAGTGTTAAGGTTATATAAAAAGTGCACAACTTTAAGATGTTAAAATGTCTGATAATGACAGCAGTTGAGGGAATAAAATTCACTGGTTCTTTAATATGGGTGGGAAGGAACTGCTACTGATTTCATTGGGCTCTTTTAGCTTTATAATCTGTTTAATTTGGAAAACCTGAAATTAATGAGTGATTATTTTTACTTTTCTAAAATGGTACTTTTGTTATTCAGTTTTAACATTTTAAAACAAGTAATTAAATACAAAACTCAACATTTAAAAATACCCGTTTTGTGGAATTTTGTATATATTTGTATTTAGAAGTCAAAAACTATCATTTTGGAGAGATTCTCAAAGCTATGAGGCACTGTTATTCCTTTTAAATTCATTTGCTTCATGTTTAAATCAGTTACCTCATGCCTTTGAATATATGTGAGAGAACTCTAACCATTAGAGTTTTAGCTTCAGACATCTTTTGAAGGCCAGACTATAGCGAACAACTTGATGAACATCTCTTCTTGGCTGTCTAGACATTTCATGTATATCATGTCCCAAAATGAACTTATACCTGTTCCTGTTCTTCAACATATACTTGCTTTTCTTTCATTATTAGTTGTCTCAGTATAATTTTAACCATAGCTCAAGCCAAAGATTTTGGAGTCAACAGTGACTCCCCTCTTTCTCCAACATACTGTAAACCATCTGTGAGCAAATCTCTTGACTATTTTTTTGGCTGTTAACTTTTTTGACTCACTCAACTATAATATTAAATGGCTTAACTTAATGTAATCTGAACCTGTCCATTTTTGTCTTCATTATGATTTCTCCAGATCAAGCTGTTGCATGCACTCATGCAACATCTGTCTGAATTCTACACAGTGTACTTCAGGTTGAGCATTTTATAAATATAAATCTGATTGTGTCATGCCTCTTTTCCAAGTCTCCATTTTACCCACAGTAAAAGAGAAAGACCATACAGTGTTCTAGTAGACAACATAGTAACTGCCTCTTCATTTGCTATCTCCCCTAAATTCATGTTCCAAAATTCTACCAGACTCCTCTGATTTTGACAAAATGACATGATATATATTAGTTTGTTCTCGCTGTCATAACAAATGATCATAGATTATTATGAATTTAGCAGCTTAAAACATTATCTCATAATTCTTTAGGTACAAAGTGTGGGTTCTCTGGTGTTTGACAGCATCAAGAACCTTGATTTTGTACAGCTAAGGTCCTGCTACCATGCTGGCTGTCAGTTATGTTAACTACCTGATGAAGGACTCTTCTCTGGTCCTTGCCCACAGGGCCCTGCATTTCAGAGTCACTAATAGTGTATGATATCCTTCTTGTACTAAGAATCTCTGATTCTTCCATATGCTGAATCTGTCTTCATGCATCCAGAAAATGTCCTCTCTTTTAAGGGTTCATTTGAATTAACTATGCCCACATGAACCAACTAGGATAATCTCTTTACCTTAAAGTCTGAAGCATTAATTATATTTTCTAAGTGTCTTTGTCATGCAAATTCCAAGAATTATAATGTTGCTAAGGTGTAGATAAAGTTTAAATGTATCTCCCAAGTATTCAAATATTGAAATTTTATCCCCTTGTGAGGTATAATAGGGTGGAAACGTTGTTCAAATATTATGTTTAAAGATGGGGACTTTGGATGCTGTTGTCAAAATGGTGTTTCATGTTTAAATGCTAGTGAATTTATAAGAAGAGAAAGAGAGAATGGGGGATATTTAGTCACATGTACATTTCTATTTCATGCCAAGTGATATCAAATATGACACCCTGAACCTCCAGAACAGTGAGCTAATTCAACTTGTTTTCTCTATAAACTTAGACAGCCTCAAGTATTTTGTTAGAGTAATGTAAAGTGGACTAATACAGACATAGAGGTCTTTGGGAACCATGAATCTGTTGGTAATCCAGCCTCTTTGAAGCAGATTTCCATTTAAGGCTCATGTGTCTACGGTTCTACTCCATCGAATATTCTTCCCGTAGATACTGATAAACTTATTATATCATTCTTTCAAGTCTGTGTGAAATTATCATTAGATCGTATTAGTCTTTCTGTATAGGTTTTTAGGGAAATATTTTCCAGTTATTTTTCTTGTTTTCATCTTTTTTTCTTTCACCACAGTAGAAAATAGAATATATTTGTTTACTTACCTGTTTTGCTCTACTAATTTCCTCATTTTTCGATGCCCCCATTCACAGAAGTTTCTGATAAGTGGAAAATATTGAATAAATATTTGTTGGATGAATGAAAATCACAAAAAGTTTCAGTAATCTCTTACTCATTAATTATTTCTATGAAAAATGAGTCATTAACTCTGAATCAATTTATAAAGGATACTCAGAAAAATCTGATGCGTGACAATATCAGTGAAACAACTTTAGTAAGCATCTCCTGTACTGTCATGAAAGAAAACATGCAGCTTGGCATTTCCATCCTTAAACTAGCTCAAGATTTTCATCTTTTCCATCAGTAGGTCCTGGCAAGATTTTAAATAATCTGTGATAAAATCTCAGCATCAAATTTGAAAGATCTCAACATCAAGTTTAGTGTTAAGAATCCACATTTTTCCCTTTTTTGAATAATCAACACATCATATTTGACAGTTTTTGATATTTCTCTAATTTTAAGTATTTCTGCACAGTATTGTAATGTCAACGTACCTTAGATCTACAAATGACTCTAGATCTAGAGATATTAATCTCCTCAAAGTTACCATTTATTCTTTTTCTTTAACTTCCTTCTTAAGATGTTGTTTTATTCTTTTTTTTTTTTTTTCGCTTTGGATTGCTTTATTTGAAGTAAACAGCAAATACAGAATGAGATTTTGTAGGGTTTTTATTTTTATTTTTATTTTTTGTATCCATCTGCATCGAGCAGGGGTCCAGATACTTTCTCTAAATTTGGCTAAATAGTACCTTCTGAAGCAAGAGTTCCTTTTGACATTTAACCTTCCTTTCATCATTGTTTTGTGTCTCAGTAGATTTTTTTATATTTGTAACTCATCCTCAGGCAATATTTTGTAGTCTTTTTAGTTTTCTAAGCATTTCTACCTTCTCTTTCTTCCTATTACCTTTGATAATAATGGAAGACTATTTTACTGTTATCATTTCTCATGGGCCATTTTTATTTTAAGTTTGTCAGTGCAGTCATACTTATCCCTCAAATTAGAGAGTTTTTAAAAATGATTTTTGAGCTCGTGCTAAGTATAAGAAGAAAATATATAATATGCAAGATAAACAATTTTATTCTGTAAGTGTGGTTTTTAGAATCATAAGATAACAAAGTAGATACTTATTACAACATAGATTGCTATTACTGAATCAAAATTGGAAGAGAATGGATAGCAGACTTAGGAATCAGTATTTTTTCAGCAAGTATCACAGGTTATACTCTTAAAAGTTCAAAAACTTTATCAAGAACATGCAAAAGCTATTATAGAACTACTGCTCTATATAGTATATATGGACCGAAATGATATATATCAAATAAATGAAATGGCTAATGTACTTGAATCACTGAATCCAAGTATTATGGGAGGTAGCATGAGATGAAGTTTGCTTCACTCAATTGATGTTTGTTTCTCACATTAGGCACTCAAGAACTGTTTGTCAAATTAATGGAAAAAATGTTCTAAAAGCAAAGAAATCATAATATAGTTTAGTTGAAAAAGAACTTGAAAGTATTTTGTCTTTCCTCATTATCATACATATAAGCAAACTGAGCTCCAAAAGAATGATTATTGCAATCTCTTAATGCCACACATATAGTAGATATTGCAAAGTACTAGAATCAAGGTTTTCCAAATTCCAATCATAGCCTATGAGATAATTTGAGCTGGCTATGAGCAAGGAGGGGAAAAATATTTTAGGGACTGAAGTGAATTTAGTTCATAACCATTAACCAACAAAGCAGCAGTTTCCAGAAAGATGGCAGTGTGGTGAGCAGTAGAGAAAGAGCCTCTCTGCAATTTGCTGTTCCCAGAACAGAATATAACAGCTGAAGAGGAAAAAAAAAAAGACATGGGTCCCCAAAACTCAGGAAGGATCTGAAGTAAGAAGCAAAATCCACAGGTGGAGTGAAGAGAAATACTTAAACAAAGAAGACAAAGCATTCTCCCAGAGCACAGACTCTCAGCAGGGGAGCAGCCATTGGACCTGTAAACCTGTGGTGACTTCTGGGGGTCCATAGGCTTCCACAGAGAAATTTATTAGTATAGTGGAGCAGCTCACACATTGGATTGCAGCAGCTGCTCTTATTGACATATATAAATTGGCCTTAGATGGACTGACAGGATTGGCATTAGCCAAGTAAAGAAGTTCTTCCCACCTCTACAAGCAGTGGAAGATAGATCAATATGCAAGCCAAAAGGGCTGCACTGAAAAGGAATTAAGATCCATGCAGCAAAGGGACAGGAGGACATAAAAACCTCTGCTAACAGCTGGAACAGTCTGTCCCAAGAAGAGCGCCAGCCAGTGGGTCACTTCATGATGGTTGCCCTGCCGCGCCATAGCTGTTGCCTGCTTCCTGTCTGTTCCCACCATTCCCCACATCCTGTCTGCCACAATGAAAAAGCACCCACTGGGAAAGTGAAGAAAATCTGTATCTACAGTTATTGGTGAATTAGTCTGGCCAGTACCACCTATAGGACCCTGAACTCTTGCAGAGTTCAAGCCAGTAGGAGTTCAAGGAATTCAACTCAGGCATTATAGCCAGAACTTAGACTGAATCCCAGTGAACTACATCTATCTCCCTGTTATTTTCCAGCTCTGATCTTTGTGTTACTGCCCATATTGTCTACAGGAGACAGCAAGTCGACACTTTGATGAGCCTTTTTGGTGTTGTTTTAGGCTTTATTTTTTGCTGTGGTGGTGGTTTTTCTTTGTTTTTCTATTTTCTGTCCTCTCTTTAAATCTTCATTTCTCTACTTTATTTTTCCTGAGTGTTTCCAATTTTGAGTTTTTTCTTTTCTCAACTGCTCTTATTTTTATAGGAGAGTGAAAATAGTCTCTTGTTTGTCTGTTGCTACTGGTACCTCTATTCTTTTGTTCCTTTATCTTCTCTTTTCCTCCTGTCAACACCAATTCCCTAAAGTTTGTGTCTCAGTACTTCCTACTCTCTCTTTCTTCTGTACTAACATAGATGGGTGAATACAGTTTCCAGTTTTTGTGCTGCTGGTAATCTATTCTGTATTGTACTTGTCCCTTCTGTCTCTTTTGTCCTCTTGCCTCTATCAGTTTCCTGGGGTTTGTGTGATCTTATATGTCCTTTAATTCTATTTCTAATCCCTTTCCTTCTATCTCTCTAGCTCCCCACCTCCCTCAAAGCTTTATTCTCAAAGAGTGATGCCACAATATGGAAGGGCCTATATATTGTAACCATATTTCTGCCTCTAAATTGCAGCACGTCGTCACAGATCTAGATCAAGAGGTTAAAGGTATCAGAACAGCAATTGCCATAGTTTGTACATCCTCCCCTGTGTTTGATGCAGGTTATGATACTATTATTTGGACCAATGTGATGTGATTATTCAGTTTAAGACCTTTCAAAATGAGCCAGAATTGCGATGGCTTAAGGACTATTACAGATCCAAGGAGGACAAACCAGAAAGTAGCCATCTCCTAAGAGTTCTAGATATTAGGAAGAAAGACAATTGCAGTAACCATTGCCCAGACAGCACCCCAGGAATTAAACCAAAAAACATCAATAACAGCAACAAAAACCCTCAAAAAATAGAAATGAGAAAAAATTTAAAAACCTAGACTCCAAGAGTATCATGACAGGAGAATCTAGGGGAAAGTTACCTGAGCTGGTAACAAAAGAAAACTACTAAAAATAAAAATCAGAAATAATTTCTCAGATAAAAGAAGACCAATAGAGATAGTGTCCAAAGTGAAAGATATGATTAATAACACTAAAGAAGAGATTAGGAATATGATGGAATCTCAGTTAAGGAAAGTGATGGAATCTGTTAAACAGCTTCAAACAGATTTACAGGAGATCAAAAACTCCAAAGAAGGTTTGCAAAATAGCTTGAATGAATGTGAAGACTGAAAAACTGTAGAAGATAGGATTGCAGCCGGTGAACAGGGAAGGAATAATTTTTTGAAAATAGCAAGGGAAAATAGCATGAGAAATCAACCTAGAAGCTGCTAGAAAATGCAAAGAAGAATACCAAGACTGCTTGGAGTCAGTGAATCAACAGAAGACAGTGCAAAAGATATAAAATAAAAAATGTTTACAGAAGTAATGACTGAAAACTTCACAGGAAAAGGGAAAGAATTAGACATATGGGTAAATGAGGTTTATAGGACTCCACCTGACCATGATCTAAAAAAATCTACAGCTAGGCATATAATAATCAACTTTCCAAAATCCCAATAGAAGAATGAAATATTCAAAGCAGCTTGAGAAAAGAAACAAATCACTTACAAAGGAAACCCCATCTGAAGCACAACAGTCTTTTCAACACAAATATTCAAGTGCAGGAGAGTCTGAGGTGTTTAAAACCCTAAATGAAAACAACCTTCAACCAACTGATGTATCTTGCAAAAGTATCTTTCAAAATGGACTGTAAAATAAGATACTTCCATTGCAAAAAAAAAAAAAAAAAAAAAAGCCGAGAAACTTCAAGAATACTAAATCTGCACTCCAACAAATTCTAAACAGTATCCTAGTAAAAAATGAGTGTCACAGTCCCATGAGAACAAGCAGAATGAACTCATAGGGAAAGGCAAGAAACTAAACAGAAAGAGAAAATCAAATAATAAAAGAAATAAGAACAAGATCATGACATCTCTAAATCAGTCTATATCAGTCATAACTATTGATGTCAGTGGCCTCAATATGCCAATTAAAAGACATACCCTGGTAGAATGGATTAAGAAGCAAGATCTAACAATATGCTTTATACAAGAAACACATGTAATTCAGAGAGAAATCCGTACACTGAAAATGAAAGGATAGAAAACAATTCTTCATGTGATAGGAAACTGCAAAAAAAGCAGGAGTGGCTATCTTATTTGCAGACAAAATAGATTTCAAATTAAAATTAATTAAGACAGACAAAGAAGGATACTATGTCCTTGTACAGGGAACAATCCAAGAAGAAGAGATGACATTCATAAATATTTATGCATTTTCTAGTGCACCCAGCTATTTAAAACAAATATTAATAGCTGTAAAAAGGTAGATAAGCACTAATATGATATTAGTGGGGGACATTTATATCTCATTTTCAAAAAGAGACAGATCAACTGGACAAAATAATAATGAAATAGTTTAGCTGAACCAAACTTTGGACCAAATGGACTAAATATATATCTACAGAGTATTCCATCAAACAAAATCAGAATATATATTCTCAGCTGCTAACTGGTCATATTCCACAGTGGAGTATTTGTGAGTTCATAGAGCATGCTTAAGTAAATGCAAAGGAATTGAAGTTATCCTCTTTATACTGTCAGACCATAGTGTCTTAAAGATCAATAGCAAAAGAAGTTCTAAGAACCGCACAAACACATGACCCCCTGAGCAACCAGTGGGTCACAGAACAAATTAAGTGATAATTAGTACAACATACAGGGATCTATAGAACACAGTGAAAGCAATTCTACAAAGGAAATTCACACAGCAATGTGTGTCCATACTAGGAAAACAGCACGCGCAAATAAACAACCAAATGTGAACCTCAAGATATTAGAAAAATAGAAGCAAGTCAAGCACAAAGATTGTATGAGGGAGAAAATTGTGAGGATTAGAGTAGAAATTAATGCAATGGAGACTAACAGTGATGCAAAAAATCAACAAATCAGAGTTGATTCTTCCAAAATAAAAACAAAATTTACAAATCCTTAGCCAACCTTATCACAAAAAGGAAGGAAAAGTTTCAAATCCATGCAGCCAGGAATGAAAAGGGGAAACCACTACAGATTCAGCAGAATTCCACAAGATTATAAACACCTAGTTGAGAACCTGTACTCCAAAAGACAAAAAACACAAAAGAACTGGACAATTCTTAGACACATATGAAACACACAAGTTGAACCAAGATGATATAAAAATGCTAAATACACCAAAGTCAATATGTGAAATTCAAAATATAATTAAAGACTACCTACAAAAAAAGTCATAGTCCTGATGGCTTTAGTGCTGAATTCTATAAAACTTTTAGAAAAGAGCTAATGCCACTACTTCTCAAACTCTTTAATGAAATAGAAAGAGAAGCAGTACTCTCTAATGCATTCCTGGAAGTAACCACTACCTTGATTCCAAAAGCAGAATAAGACCCTATCATAAAAGAGAATTATAAGTCAGTCTCTCTAGTGAAGATAGAGGCAAAAATCCTCAACAAAGGCCGGGGAATTAGCTCTGTGGTTCTGGAGCCTCCCTTGCAATCTCAAGATTCTCAGTTCAATTTCCAGTAACCACACACCACAAGACTGAGTGTGGTGATTCATGCCCATCAGCAATCAGTACCACACACCACAGTGCTGGGCATGGTGGCCCATGCCTGTAACCCCAGTACTCAGGAGGCAGAGGCAGGAAGATTTCTGGGACTTCCAGGCTTGGCTGGGCTATATAGTAAGTTCCAGGCCAGCCTAAACTACAAAAGCAACACCTTGTCTTTAAAAAAAAAAAAAAAAAATTCCTCAATACGATACAGGTGAATGGAATACAAAGAATCATTAAGAAGATCATACACCTTAGCAATTTGGATTGATCCTGCTAATGTAAGGAGGTTTTAACATACATAAATCAATAAATGTAATACACTATATTAAGAAACTCAAGGACAAAAAAACTCTATGGTCATCACAATTGATGCTCAAAAAATATTTGTGCAAAAATCCAACACTCATTCATGATTAAATCTCTACAGAATATTGGAATAGGTGGTCTTTTTCTCAAGCTGATAAATATTATTTATGAGAAACCAATAATCAGCATCATACTAAATAATCAAAAACTGAAAGCTGGGGCCGGGGATATAGCTCAGTGGTTCGAGTGCCTGTCTTGCAAGCGCAAGGGCCCTGGTTCGATCCCCAGTAACCACATAATAATACTGAGTGTGGAGACTCACCCCAGCAGCAACCAGTACCACATACCACAGTGCCGGGCGTGTTGGCTCACGCCTGTAATCTCAGCACTTGGGAGGCAGAGGCAGGAGGATTGCTGTGATGTGAGTTTGAGGCTGAGCTCAAGGCCAGCCTGAACCACAATGCAAAACCCTGTCTCAAAAAACCCTAAAAACAAAACAAAACAAAACAAAACTGAAAGCTTTCATGCTAAGATGAAGAAGGAAAAAATGCCCACTATCACTACTCCTTTCAGTATAGTTCTGTAGCTGGGTATGGAGGCTTATGCCTGTAATCCCAGCATTTGGGAGGTAGAGGCAGGATTGCTGAGTTTGAGGCTCACCTTGGCTACATAGTGAGCTCAGGGCCTGCCTGAACTATAAAGCAAGACTCTGTCTCAATAAGTAAGTAAGTAAGTAAATAAATAAATAAATAAATAAAATTAATACAGTTCTGTAATCACTAGCCACAATAATTAAACAAGAGAAAGAAATAAAAGGAATAAAGATAGGAAAGGAAGAAGTTAAACTGTCATTATTTGCTGATGACATGATCATCTATATAGAAGATCCTAAAAACAGAGCCAGAGATTATTAGACTTAATTGCCAGAATTAGTAGTGTAGCTGAACACGAGGTCAACACTTAGAAATCATCTTTCTATACATGAACAGTGGACTAACAGAGAGAAATTGGGGAGTTACAGTTTTTTACAATAGCGTCCAAAAAAAATGAAGTCTAGGAATCAATCTAACAAAAGAGGTGAAAATATTCTACACTGAAAACTATAGCATTGTGAAAAGAGAAATTGAAGAGGATATTATAAAATGAAAGACATCCTTTTTCATGGATAGCAAGAACCAAAATTGTCAAAATAGCCATACTCACAAAACTATTATATAGATTCAATGTAATTCCAATTGAAATCCCAACAGCGTATCTTACAGAGCTAGAGAAAGTAATCCAAAAATTCTTCTGGACCCAGAAGAGACCTAGAATAACAAAAGCAGTTCTGGTCAAGAAGAACATGGCATGAGGTATCACAATCTCCAACTAGAAACTATATTACAAAACCACTGTGATAAAAACATCATCGTCCTGAAAAAAAAAAAAAGAGAGACTTATAGATCTGAGGAGCACACTAGAAGATGCACAAACAACTCCAGATGTACCAAGCCACTTCGTGTTTGACAAAGAAACAAAACAACCTGAGTAGAGGAAAGACAGCCTCTTTAACAAATGGTGTTGGAAAAACTGGGTTTCACCCTGCCAGATATTAAAGCTAGATCTGTCTTTTTCACCATATAGTAAACTAAATCAAAGTGGATTAGAGATCTAAATATTAAAACACAAACACTTAAATCTGCTAGAAGATGGGTAAAATTCTGGAGGCATTGGCATAACAGCCAGCAGAAAGGATCAAAAATTGGTATCTCATCTTATTAAAAACTTCTGCACAGCAAAAAAAAAAAAAAAAAAAAAATCACCAATAGAGCTAAAAGATAACCTACAATGTGGGAAAAATATTTTATTAGGTGTTCTTTTGACAAAGTGCTACCATCTGAAGTATATAAAGAACATAAATCAGACCCCCAAATTGGCATCTGAAATTAACGCCATTTTTCAGATAAACAAAAGCAGCAAAGATACATATGAAGAAATGTTTAACATCACTGGTTATTCAAAAGAAGCAGATGAAAACAACACTGGAATTCCATCTTACTCCACAAAAAAATGCCAGCTATCAAGAAATCAATGAAGAACACATGCTAAGAGAGTCCTTTCTCTACTCTTGCTAGAAATAAAGACTGGTACAACCACTATGGAAATCAATGTGAAGCGTTCTCAAAAAAACTAAGATTGGAAGTTCCGTTTGACCTTATTATTTCCCTGCTAGATATATACATAAAATAACATAAAGCATCATATCAGTGACATATACATATCCATGTTTATAGCAGCTAAGTTTGTAATACTTAAATATTGGAAACAACTCAAATGTACCTCAACTGGAGACTGGATAAAAAATACGTAGGTTTTTTTTTTTCACAAAATGAATATTAACCATGAAAAATGATAAGGTAGAGTCATTTATTCTCAAATGTATGTACCTTGAGAACATATCCAGATGTAAAATAAATAGGACATAGATGTGTAAATACAGTATCATTTCTCTAGTATGAAAAAATGTTCAAGGAAATGAGTTCCAAAATGTATGCTAGATATTGTGAAATAGGAAGAAAATGTTAAAAGGGAAAAGGGAAAGAAAAAAATTTGATGATAAAACCAATAAAAAGGAAATAAAGCGTATGTACATAAGGATAGGGGTTGGTGGGGGGAGCAAGGAAAAGGGAAAAAATGAACATCAAGATATGTCATGTAAAGGTATAAATTCTCAGTGTTGAATGTGATGTGATTGTAATGTATACATATTTTGTATATATATGTATATATATAATAAAATCAATTAAGATTTAAAAATATCAAAATGGGAAGGCCAGGGGATTTGATTGAAAGGTTGATGATAGTAGGTAAAGAATTTAGCTCAGTGA